>BQNB010078828.1:0-30435 GCA_026074375.1 Tanacetum coccineum | reverse complement strand
AATCCCTAACAATTAGCTAATATTAGGCGTTACGAGTCAATACTAGGATAATCGTGAAGCAATCTAAGAACGGTAACCCACATGCCTCCTAGCGCAAGCCTTAAGCCTAGCAATCCTCATATGATCATGAAATCTAAAATGTCGAATCTGTCTCAACTCCCTCTGTATACGCAACTCCCTACGCCGAAATCGGGTAACTCTCTGACTCTCAACATCGACAATGTCTTTAAGTCTCCTATTATCCCGCTCCAGCTCCTGAATCCTCTCTAATATATCAGCACTCTGCTGTCCTGTCGCTACTATCCTGTGTCCCTGATCCCTCTGGACACTCTCAATAACATGAATACGATGAACCAGAATCTCCTCGGTATGATCATGAAACCTCTGAACCAAATCTCCCAAAGTCTCATACGTAACCTCTACAGCTCCCTCCTGAGCAGGCTCGGGAATATCATCAGCTACCACTGGGTGAGTAACTTTATCTACTCTAACCTCAACTGGGCCTCTCATACCCATCTTAATCTCCTCTCGATCAATAGCCTCAACTACAACTCTAGCATCAATCCCTTTATCTCTAAGAGCATCCGCATACGCGAAACACTCGTCAATCTCTTCTTGAATCTCGGGGTCAATCTCAATCCCTTCATTCCTCACAACATCAACATCCATCTCTAAATCAGCCCCTCTAGACCTAGACGGCTCAGAACTCTCATCCTCAAAGTCAACTCCCAATCCGACCTCTCTAGGTACATACGGCTCAAAACTATCCTCTGAACAACCTTCTAAATCCGTCGCCGACTCAGATCTCCTAATCCTCTTAGGTGATCGTAAAAGATCAGCACGTGCATAAGACAATGCTCCAAGGGTAGGTAAAGATAATGGCACAAATGTAATAGGTGATCTACTCCTCTTGTGAGAAGGACTCACAGAAGAAGAATCATGAGATGGTCTCTCGAAATCAGTAGATGAACGGTGAATACTCGGTACCAAAGAACATAAATGATGGTTAGATCTCGTACCCGATGGTGATACAGGTAATGAATGATCAAAAGATGAACGACTAGATGCAGAATCAGATAAAGCATCAGTAGAAGAATCCTATGAAGTCTTTGATGATAAACTCGATGATGAATCATCCGAAGAAAAATGATCCGAAAAAGAATAGTCAACTGAATGTCTCACAACAATACGATGAGTAGGCAGTGGTCCAACCCTCTTCCTCGCAGTCATCATGTGTACTGGCCTATTGGGATGGTAGCGGTATGGTCGACCATAGGGAATAGGCTGTCCCGGTGCAAGAATCATAACTCGACGTCGAAGTGCACCAGGTGCTATAGGTGACCTCTGAGTAGAAAGGGTAGTCTCAGTGAATGGTGTATCATGGGTAGGTGATGGTGGTGTATAAGGTATATCACTATCTGAAGAGCCATCGGTCTATGAAAGAAATGGTGAAGTAGCTGGTAGTGGTGATATATGATCTGATAACGGATCCTCAGATGGGTCAAACTCCGTGTCAGATGCGGGTGAATAATCAGGCGATGTGGGGGTATAATCAGGTGATGGTGGTATAGTGGGTGAAACAATAGGTATCGGTGTGGTATCAGTATGGGTAGTAGGTGAATAGAAAGTGTAGTGTCAGGAATAGTGGTAGGGATAGTACCGAACAAGATAACTCGTCCAGCAGGTGTCCCCACGCTATCCTTTGATGAGTCCGAAGAAACTAAGATAATAGAAATAGCCATGACCTGCACAAGCAAAAGTTTATATAAATATCCTTTATACCAACCATGCATGATGCAGGAAGAGAATGATCAATTGGGTAAATGAACGAATGAAATGAATGAATAGACCATCAAATGTAGTACCGCGAAAAGAAATGCAATATAATTATAGTAATATTAGTTATACTTAGTATTTAATTATATAGTACATATACATATTACGTATATGTAAAATCACGTAAGGCACATAATCACGAGATCACATACTGGATTATAGTCCAGACCTAGTTTATACTACCTGGTTCTCTATAACCTTGGCTCTTGATACCAAACTGTCACACCCCCAAATAGGGTCCCGTCCGATTCAATGTCCGGGGGCGTGACGTTCATCGAATATCTCAAGTACAAAGCATAAAGAACGACCTCTAAGGGTACGTTTTAAAAATAAACACCGTTGCATAAATTTAAAATAATAATAAGTTTACATTATTCAAATTTAAAAGATTCAAAAGACAACATGCGGAAGCTTAAATGAGTTCAACAACGGTATTTAAGATAATCATGGATAAAATCTAGAAAACTGGTTCGGGCAAATAGACTTCATATAGTTCAAGCAACGACATCCATGCTAAGCACCTGAGAAAAACATGCTTAAAACGTCAACATAAAGTTGGTGAATTCATAGGTTTTGTTCAAATGTAATTAATGTGGACCACAAGATTATCAAAACGTATGCGACAGTTATAGGAGATACAACTTCACATAAAGAGGCATTTACGTTGCACTAAGCTCATGACACCGAAGCTAATACTGAAGGATAGCATGTACAGTGCTATAAAAGGCTTGCCCTACAGGTGTCTGACCAAAGACCACCTAACTAGTTTCGACATGACATATATCCGTTAGTTCTTGGAAATCTCAAACTAGTAAGTGCTTCTTACCCGGATAGGGATAATTAGTCCCAATAGATCTATTTATTCACTCGCGCTCCCTTAACCGGTCCTCCGGTCAAGAAATTAACAGTTCATGATAATTCGGGCAATAGTGGTCTAAACGCTACTTAGGCAACACGTAAACGGGGAATTTCTCACGTATAGTACTTGTGTCCAGTTTTAAAAACAAGCAATGTTTCTCACCCCAAGTTATAAAACAATTATTCAAAATAATTTAAAAGTGGGGCTATGAACTCACCTTGATTGGTGAATCGAAGAAGAATAGTCTAGAATAAAGATACATGCTATAAACATGAATGCAATTATTTCTACATGCTATTTCAATTTACTATTGCCTAAGTAACTGCTTTGCCTTTAAGTCCCCATAATCATGAACCGTTAATTACTCTCCGTAGTAAGCGCGAATGATGTGAATAGATCTATTTGGGCTGGACTCCCCGTTGGTGTACCCAGTTACGTGTAACCAATTGCACATCATTAGAAATCACGCGGGTATTTTGGCAAAGGTGCCCGCAGGGGCAATATTATCATTATAACCTAAGGCATCGGATTCATGAGCTAATGGCAATAATAAATTATGTTTTCAATACCGGGTGTATATCAACGTAACCCGAATATCGCATTTGCATTCAAATTATATTACTTAAACCTATGGATTCACTCAACCTTTGTGTTGACTTTTTAGCATGTTTTATCTCAGGTAACTAATGGCACGGAGTGACGAGGACACGAAGATGGAAAAACCGTTATCATTCAAACTTTATTGTATAGATTTTGGGAACCTCTCGTTTGTAAAAACTCTGAAGAAATAATGAATGATAACTTATTTTCATAAACGACTCTTTTTGATTCGTTTTCTATGATTATGACTGTTGTACCCTTGAAGTAATACCCCAGATTAGCTTCCGCTGCTATATGTAAAAATGGGGGTGTTACAGGGCCTTAGCTCGTTAAGTGCAAAAATGTAGTTTTACTTATCCATATAGTCCGATAAGCAAAACATTAAATAATAAACACGCGACTTAATAACAGCTATTAATAAGCTCACAATAAGCCACATTAAAATAAGCCGGACCACATAAGCTCATAAATAAGCTCATGGTGTTGGCCTTGTATGTGGGACGCGGCTATAAGCCCAATAAGCTATATTCGGGCTTATTTATTAAGCCGAATAAGTTTACCATTTGTCCTTACAAAATAGGCTAGAAAATAAGTTAACAAAATATAAGTCGAAACATAATAAGCTAAATAAATATTTCTTCTTTTTTTTCTAGTTTGGGCCGAACCAAAATATAAGCCCAATAAGCTCAAAATAATTAAAATAACCTTTTCAAAAGCTTATTATATAAGCCGAATGAAAATAAGCACAAAATAAGCTTAATAAAATTAAGTTACACTAAACAAGCTTGAACAAATATTTCCTTGTGTTTTATATTTTAGGTCGCAACATATATAAGTCACATAAGCTTAAAAATAATCAAATAAGCTTTCCTATTAGCTTATTATATAAGCCGAATTCAAATAAGCTATAATATACTATTTTGATTTGATGAAAATAACCACGATCACAAAACTATATTTTCCTTATATTTTCTTTTATTATTTTCAAACAATAAGCATAACCTTTTAAGGTTTATGTAGTTTTAAAATCTTGTTTTCACAAAATAAGTTGTACAACTAGCATATATGCATCAAGATGATAAGGAAAGTACAAGTTATTTAACAAATACCCGAATGATACAAATGATCAAACCTTCAACAAATCTTCAAGAGTTTTTGATCAAAGATGAAATATTTATGGATTTATATTTATGTGTGTGTTTTTCGTGGACTAGGGGAAACAAGAGAGCAAAGAAAACTCAATGTGAAGTGTGTGTGTATTATGAATGAGAAAATAAGAATCAAATGGTTTATAATAACAAGTTTACTTCACACACTAAGTGTGTGTTAGTGTGTGTGCCGTGGGAATGGGACAAAGGAAGAGAAGGGCCAATTTGATCCACCAATTAGAATTAAGCTAGGACAAAACATGTGACGAGAACTTGTCTTATTGCAATTTGAATTCAAACTTGGTCCTCAAGGGTTATTAAGGTTGTTTGGACGCATGCATGCATGAGGAGGGGACTAGAATTTTTAATATTATATGATGCTAGTGCTTCATTATTTGATTTAATTTCTAAGCCTTCCAAGCATATGCTCATTTTCAAACGAAACACGGTTTACGCAAGTAACGAAACGAATAACGGTATCTCCGATAATTATGAAATTTTAAATATTGCCCTAAAACATAAAAATGTGGCTATTGCCAAAATACTACAACGTTCGGTTCGCTCCTGGTGACGATTCTCAGATAATAAGGGAACAACTTCCCGGTTAAACGCAAAAGCTAAACGAAACTTTAAAATTTTAAATTACTAAATGGAAACGGCTAAGTTACTGGACGGAAATTCTCGGGGTGTCACACCTAATCCAAATCCCCTTATCTATTCTGTCAGCTAATACTGATGACCACTGATGAATATAACCTGATAAAACGAACCCGAGAATGAAGCAAAAAACAAATGAATAACCTCAATCCCCACTGAGTAATCCTGTAGTCATTAAAATTCAATACTAGTCTTTAAGAGTAAAGGTGAATCTTAATAAGGATCAATTTTAGTGTGATGTATTGTGTTTGTTGTGATGTTGTTCGTGATTGTTGATGTGTTATGACTGTTAACGAATAGCCGGTCCAATAATAATAACTCCTCAAAGCCCAATTAACAAAACTTGGCCTACTATTGATTTCCTGGCCCAATCATATACAAAGTCTGGGCCCAAGTTTTTGTTAAAACCCGGTTTACCAATAGTCTATTTTACTCGATCCATAAGTGGATTAGGGATATAAATTTAACAATCCCTAATTTTTCTCACACAGACCTAAACCTAATCTCACTTATCACATTTATCTGCCCCCAACTTATCTAATTCTCTCTATACTTCCAGTTAAACACTAATCCCACCTTATCTATCCAAACCATACAACGCATCATTCATCTTACTCATCAATCAAATAACAATCAAAATGATAACATTGTTTTCAAATAGCACAAACCGTCGAACGTAGAACCAAGAACCAAGAAGTGTGCATCTTCAATATCTTTTGAATAAGGTCTCGGGTAGGTTTGGATGTTGTTTATGTTTTCTTGAATGAAACTAAGAAGGATTCTAACATAAATGTTAAAAAACTTTCTTTTATATTCGAATATTAAAGACAGATCTATGATGATAATAGATTCATGTTATTAATTTATAAAGGTCTCGGATTTAATTTCCAAAACACGAAAACATGACCTGAGGTCTTGGTTTTTCATTAAGGTTCGAGTCTTGTAGATGTTGGAGATGGGAGTAGGTTAGATAATTATGGATATTGAATGTGATGAAGGGATTAGGATAGTCTTGGATTTGTTGGTTGTTGATTGATATGGTTGTTGGTTTAAAAGTATGTAGAACTTTCTTTACTTCTTTGCTTTAGATTGACTAGGCTGAGTTGACTCGGTCAAACTCCGTAACTATCGACTTTACTCAGTTTGGGTCATGTAAACCTTAAACCGCAGGATTTCAAACCTTAAACCGCATGTTTATTTCGCGGACAACATCCTTAAATCGCGAGCATAAATCGCGATGGCCTATTAAACCGCTGACAAGGACTTAAACCGCTGGAACCTGTTAAACCGCTGACAAGGACTTAAACCGCCTAGAAACCTACCTTATTTTGCCTGCATAAATTGCTATTTTAAACTGCGGGATTCAAAAATCCTTGAAGAAATATTGCTTATGTACCAGTGTCCTTTTTCCGCTTTTTTATGTCCTTGTTCTTATCCTATTTTAAACTGCGGGATTCAAAAAGGAGACCAAATAAGCTCGAAAAGTTGTTTGACCACAAAATAAGCCACATGAGATATAATACAATAAACTAAGACCTATTTGTGAACCAAGGCTTGGAGCTTTTTTAAATAAAAGTAAGAAAGGCCACAAATAAGTCGTGACCCAATAAGCTCTCAAATATGCTCGTATAATCCCAAAACAACCAATAAACGATTAAAAACAACACCACGTTTCAACCTTTTCTTTAGATTTATAATGAGAATAATAAAAACACTAGAAAAAAGTTGAATATTTGATAAGGTGTCATTTTATACACTATTTCGGGGTCATTTAACCCCCTAAATTACGCAAATATGACCAGACTATGTGCTTAATCGTTTGTTTTAAGGTTTTTAGCACTTGGATGGCATTTGGATGGAATACACGTGACTTGGGCTTATTTGGAGAAGAAACGGACGAGATTGCGGACCTACACCAAATCCTTGAAGAAATATTGCTTACAGGGCGTGGAGACGGCGTCGCAAGCGTAAAGCGACATCGTCGCGAACCATCTAGTGACGGCGTCAGAGATTTGGTGACGGCGTCAGAACGTGGCCGACTTAAAGAGGATCTAGAATCATCCACGTAGCGACGACGTCAAGATTACAACGTGATGCCGTCACAGTGATATCTCTATATATACTAAACCGATTTTAATGTTTTAAGTGTGTAACTTTGTATAACTTTAGGGAGACAAACCCTAACTCTTGTAACAGCTTCATAGGTCGTTTTTTGGGCCTCAAAACCCTATTGTACTACCTTGAATCCAGGTTTTAATGCAAGTAAGGTTATTTATCTTTAATCATTCAATATGTCTATGTGTTGTGTGATTGATTTATCTCTTTGCTTTCATTATAATATGCGAGGCTAAACCCTCCTTTGTATTTGCTTATGTTTGCATGAAAGTTGGATTGTAGATCTTTTTACTGTTGCTTCTTGATTGACGATTGTGCGCGTTAGGTTCTAGAAAACCAGCTATTGTCTGTATCACTGTAGTCACGTCTAGGGAAACGCGAGTGCGTAGAAAGGATACCATCGGGTAACAGTCTTCATACTACCTTGCCCCTTTATATGGTTGATCCCTCTTAAGATATTTCACATGCATTTAATGTACTCTTAGGGGCCTTGTAATAGTCTTCGTACTACCTTACTTGTGCGTTGCCCTAACAGAATATTAAATAGACGACGGGTTCGTGTAATCCGTTCATGACCTAGGAAATACTTACACATATCATCACAAGTGTGACAAGGCAACAGGATTAGGAGAAGCAATCTGATAAGTAATGCATGATTAAGTAAATACATTTAATTATCATAAAGTTATCACCAGTAGATTAGATATTTAGTTTAGTTAATTAGTTAAACAAACCAACCTCTCAAACCATAGATTTACATGCTTTCATAAAATATAAAAATACAAAAATAATCTTCTCTCAACCCCTAGAATTATGTTAGACCGTGATCAAGCCTTCCCAACCTATTCCCCTAGAGAACGATAACAACCCCCGAGTCTTGCCTATACTACTACTACAACGGTTAGGTACTCTACCTAGGGAGTTGTAAAACTTCTTGTAGAAGTCCCTTACGACAACCGCAACAATATTTTTAACAAAACCACATCAAACGAAACAAGTTGTGGGCTTTTTTTTGACAAATAAGCCACAAAAATAAGCTGATAATAAGCCATGAACCACGGTACAACAAACACGAATACAAAACACCCCTGAGGAGCTCTGATACCACTTGTAGAGCATATAAGAACCACCTTCGGGGGGTCGGGATTGATCAAAGAACAAGAAATAAGCCATAAGGTCTAGAGAGAGAAAGTAGAGAGAGATGTTGGAGAAACTAGGTGTTTATTAGATTGAAAGAATAACCAAATGTTCATCCACGCCCCTCATGGAGAGTCACGAGGGGTTTATATAGGCCTAACATAAGCTATCTATCCCTCGTTTACAATAATAGTCCCTGCGTATAGCAGTTGGTCTATAGCTAGTCCAATTCACGTGTAAGACGCTAGCTTCACAAAATAGTAGGGCTAACAATAAGAATCATTTTTTTATAGAAATGAAAAAGATTACATACAAAGATAGTTTCTTGACTTTATTCCTTATGTATGACACTTTTTGTAAACTTAATATATTTAAAATATGATAAATCTCTTATTTTTTGTCTCTCATTGATCACTCAAAAAGGGGTATTTATACAAGAAGTTTAGCTTAGACTCTAAGCCACTTAATTCTAGAATCATGATAAATAAGGTAACTAAACCATGGTTACCAAAAAAAATAATAGACTAATATCAAATCCCATATTATGAGATTTGATATATCTTCACTTAATACCCCCCTCAAGTTGGCAGGTGAAGATCTTGAACACCCAACTTGCGAAGTAGATAATCAAATTGTGCTTTTCCAAGAGCCTTAGTGAAAAAATCTGCAACTTGTTCTTTTGTGTGTACATGTCGAGCATCAAGGTTTCCAGAAATAAGTTCATCACGAATGTAATGGCAGTCCACCTCGATATGTTTTGTCCGTTCATGAAATACTGGATTGCGCGAAATATGCAAGGCGGCCTGACTGCCACAATAAAGTAACATCGGTTGTGGATGATGTATACCAAAACTCTTTAAAAGTCCTTTTAACCATTTTAATTCACCAGTTGTTAAAGCCATCGACCGATATTCGGCCTCAGCAAAAGAACGTGAAACAGTATGTTGTTTCTTTGTTTTCCATGAAATTGGCGAATCCACAAGATAAACCAATGTTAGCCTTAATTATATTAAGTCAAACAAGAATGTTATCGGTCTTAGAAAGTCAAAATAGGTCTTGTATTGTAATAGGCTAGTCGGGTTCAACGGGCTTGGATTGTAATCTAATATTGTCCGTGTTTCGGGCTCAAAGCCCAAGTTATGCCAAGCCCGGCCCATTTTAGAAAGCCCAAGTGCCTTGGGTATAAATATCCCTTCACCACACTTGGTGAAGGGTGTTGGTTACATTTTCATTTTATTTGTAATCCTCCTTTCTCTCTAATCTAGTTTCTCTCTCTACTTTCTCTCTCTAAGATTTCTTCTCATTTTCTAGCATCTTGGTATAATTAGTGTTGTGTATTGGATTAAACTAGTGGGATAACATGTGGTACCAGAGCTAAAGGGGTGTTTAGTGATTGAAATTCGTGGGTCAAAAAGAAGTCAATAGAAAAAAATCAAACCCGAATTTTTGGGCTTAGATGTGTGAATGTTTATGTTATTAAACAAGATCTAGGCATAAGGTAGCTATGATCATTTCCAGATACAATCAAATCATTCACATACACGAGGACGTTAAGTTGAACCCCGTTTTGTTGTAGAGTAAAAAGAGAATAATCCGAGTATGATTGAACAAAGCCATATTTTTTTAAGTGCCAATGACAACTTCGAAAACCAACAACGCGGGGCTTGTCGAAGTCCATACAATGACTTACGAAGTTTGCATGCTTCCCCAGGTTGACCTTTATGCAAACCAGGTGGTAATTTCATAAATACTTCTTCTTCAAGATCTCCATGTAAGAACGCATTATGCACGTCCATCTGATGAAGTTCCCATTGCTTAGCTGCCGCAATTGCTAAGAAAACTCGGACAGTCACCATTTTCGCAACCGGCATGAATGTTTCACTATAATCGACCCCAACCACTTGATGATTATCGAGAATCACGAGTCAGGCTTTGAATCATTCAATAGTCCCATCTGATTTGTACTTGTTTATACACCCACTTGCACCCAAGAGCTTTCTTGTCCGGTGGAAGTTTCTCAATCGTCCATGATTGCGTGTCCTCACGCAATATTACATGCCTTATAACCAAATACCTCGAAACTTCCCCAAACTAAACCTTTGAAAAGTAGCAAAGATTTTTGTTGAGAGAGCTAAGAAATCACAAGTTATAAAACACCCCTATTTCCCATTTTCTAAAACTTTTCCATTTTTTTTATTTTTTTTTTTATATATATAGTTGAGATAATTTCGACTTTCGTTATTTCCATAACTGTTAGGGATCATAGAACAAGATGCATTTTGAAACTTCGAGAGTTTTTTTGTTTTTTTATATGCCCCCAAAAAAAATTCATCAAATCTAGACTATTTCACTTATCCAAACCAAGCTTAAAACAAAATCACAGCTAAATATCAGTAAGGATGCTAACACTACTCATATTTGCAACTTGTGAACCTTTTGACTCCCGACATTTATTATATCTTAAGTGAGTGTGCTATCTTGAATTTCAACCATGGATCAACTTTTGCATACATACTAAGCTATACGTTACACCTAGAATAATGAGTTTAAAGGCGATATCACCCAAGTAGCGAATTTGTTCTCGGCAACATCCCAACCTTACTGCTAATTGACCCAGGCATTTGACATCCCCACAGAGACTAGTATCGGGACTCACGGACCTTAGGTTTCAAAAATCTCAGGCTTCCCGAATATTCATAGCTTATAAAATAGAGTAGTCAAAGTGCAAAAGCATATTTGAATTTTAACAAAAAGAAGTCAATTATTAATTCATACTTAATTATCTATACATTTATGCAATTGTAACCCTTGACTTTTTAGAAGGCTATAACATCGGCCATGCCTCCGACAAGATGTAGCAAACATATTTCAGTCTCGAATTTTTATTCTAACTATGGGCTTTCTTTAGAAGACTACCACATCGGTTGTGAGCCGGCAAGAGGTAGTAAACTTTTATCAACTCACAGCTTTTATGATTATATTAATATTTTTTTATTTTTATCATTTCATTTCTTTTTTTTTTAATATTTATGTATTTAAAGAAGAGTTCTTTTTGAAAAATTCAAGTATAAATTTGAACTAAGACTAAAATTTTTGCTATATATTACATAAAAATTATTAATTTAAGTTTAATCTTAAAAGACAGCACGTATATTAATCCGGTTAAGAGTTTATGGGAGAAAAAGCAACATGCTACCTACATGAGCTCTTAAGATTTCCAAATAATCTTTGTTTAGCATCCTACTCATACTTAACTCTATCATTTTTCGTTCTTCGCAAATTAGCGAATGCTTAGCCTAAAAGTTAAGGAACAAGCTAGAGCTCAACATGCTCGATCGGGTCAAAATTTACTCTTATTCTTACCCAGCAAGAAAGTCAAAATTGTGACAAAAATACTTATTTTTTATATTATTATTTTTTTATATATTTTTTTAATTAAACTTTAAAAAATTTGAAATTTTTGCTATTTTTGTGAGAAAATGGGGTACGTGAGAACAAAATAATAAGCAGGCAACATCAAATCAATAGATTCTCTCCCAAACTAAAATGAAGCATTGTCCTCAATGTTTAAAGGCGGGTCTCTACGTAAATCTAAGTCGTTTATTAATTATGTAAAGATAAACGTGAATCGATAAGGTGAAAGGATATCGGATTTCCCCAAACTAATTGCAAACAAAGGATAGGAAGCTCGAGTGAACCGGGACAAAACACCGAACACGAGAGTCTTCAGAAAATTTGGGTTCATCCTGCAAACAATCACAAGTACAAACAACAAACACAAAGAACGGAAGAGGCTAGCCTCAACACATCACAACACATTAGAAACTAAAAAGAAAAATAGAAAATAGGTAAGCATTGGGTGCCTCCCATGAAGCGCTTTGTTTTTTTGTAAGCGAACTGAGTCACATAGCATGACTCGATCCCCGAATTCATTCGTCCTTGAAGAAAGTAAATGGAAGAGAAAAATCTCAATCAGGCTTTCATTAATGTTTGGATAAACATTAAAGCTCATGAAAGTTCCATCCCGATGAGATGCCACCGGCTCTAAGTGGAGATGTCGGGGTCAAAAATGGTGTCTTCACTCCCGGTGGAGGAAAGTAAGGGAGAAACCTCAGGGTAAGTGAGAAACGGGAGAAAAGTCTGAATGACAAATGTGAAGGAATCGTCATATTCATCTTCATTAAGCTCATCAAAATTATTTATCACGGGTGCATCGGTCTCAACAATTAAGCTAATCTCAACATCCGATGGTTTCGGAGGAGGACGAGGAAATGACGGATCAAAATGAAATGATTCAAACTCGGGAAGTTCCAAAAGAGAGTCATTTGAATTATCAGAAATAACAACACTAATCAACCCTCCCTGATCGGGCTCAACCTCAAAAAGAAACGAATCATACTCGGGAAGAGAGTTATTAGCATGAGTAGTGGTACTGCCACTACTCGTCTCTTCCGTATGATCGCTAAAAGTCTCGAATTTAGGTAAAGAGTTATCCGAAAATGAGAAAGAAGTATCAGACTTCTCAAAGAACAAATTACTATCCGTGACAGAGACCGGGACTAAGGAAGGAGACTTGAGCACACGATCAGGAGTAGGGTTGTCATTCAAAGATTCGATATTAGTAATAAGACGATGGACGTTTAATAATTTCTCACGAAGAATAACGTCTTGGATTTGAAAAATATCTTCTAAGTCAAACTCTTTCTCTTCTTGATCTTCATTCTCCTCCTCTAATCTATCGTACTCCAAATTGAGAGGTGATGCTTCAACGTACTCGATGTTCTCATAAGAATCGTCATCACTTGAAATATCATGATCATAACAATCAACTCCTTCTTCATCAAATTCGTCTTTATCCATTCCAGGTGGAATAGGAGTGAATTCACCGGTGAATTCCTCTGAAAGAAAATTGATCTTAGGAGACGTGATCGGAATATCTTGACTAAGCAAAGATTCAGCATCAGAATGATCATTATCACAAATATTGTTGGAGACACCCTTGGATCCACTTGGGATTGGGACGAGGTCCTCAACACTAGACTTATCCTTTTCAGGAATAGTGCTAAGTTCCTTTTCCCCCATGATTAGAGGGTCTTCGGGCTCTTCGGATGGTTCATCTGGTGTGATCGCTTTAGTCCTTTTCCATATAACAGTATACTCATCATCGTCATCATCGAAGTAGAAAAGCGGACGATTCCAGCTTGGACAATTAATATATTCTGAAAACTCTTCACTGATATTTCGCACATCTTTAAGGAGTTTACTCATCAATTCTTGAATATCCTCTTGTCGATATTGCTTATCCATCAAAGCATCTTTAATTTCGCCAAAACTTTCCCAAGCTATCAATATAACCTTTGGTGTTATTCCAAAAGGTATACGACTAAACTTCCTTAAGAAGGTGCAAACGTCCTTCAAAAAGTTGTCTCTAGCTTCTTCATCGTCAATCATAAAAGAATTCCAATATGGAATAAGACTTTGAGCTGCCGTCTCCTTCTTCTCTTGTTGGCTTCCTTTAAGACTTTGCAAATCATCCATAAGTTTAAGAAGTAATTCTTGCATAACTCCAGGTTGATTCTGCTCTTCTTTCATAGTCTGCTTAATCTTAAGAAATCTCTCCTCAGCTAGCATTAGAGCCATGCACTTTTCATTAGGAGGTATATGATCATACTCCTTTAAAAAGGCTTGTATAGCTTTCATTAAGTCTTCTTGAGCTTGCAAAATTTCTCTACTTGTCTCTTGAGGAGGATAATTGACGGGAAACTGCGGGGGTTGATATTGGTTAAAACCAAAAGAATTAGGATCATAGCAAGAATTTTGCTCATTATAATCTTCATTCATTTGTTGACATTGAAAAGTTTCATGAGGGCCCCCGCAATTTGCACAACAATTGTATTGTTGAGAAGAACTTTGAAAATTTTGTGGAAAATAATTATCATTAAAGTTTTGATTGTAACACGGCTCCTGTTCATAGACAAGCGGGAACTGTGGTGGACAATCATAACCATAATGAGCATTATTTCCACATAACTCACACAAGTAAGTCTCAAACTGGAGTTGTGGAGGGTGAGTGAGAACACTTGGAGAATCATTGGAAGAATTAAGTTTGGAATCATAAATGAATGAATTCTCATCTTCATAATTGCATGTCGGATGAACAATTGGCAAAGTCTGTGGGAGCTCAGCAATGGTTTGATTGCATTGTTCTGAATTAGAGATAATCGGAACTTTTGGTGGGCAATTATAACCAATATGAGCACCGTTCCCACAAGACTTGCAAGTACATTGTTGACAAAAGATACCGTCTAACAATTCACCACACTTGTAGCAACAATTGTGGTTAATTTGTAGAGGACTTTGCGAAGAATTTACACCGGGGTCTTGATTGAAGACGAATGGCTCTTGAGGTGCACTAACAACGTTAGTGTTGTGATTGGATGACTTGGAGGTATTTAGAATTTTGTTTTCATCATGAATTGTATACCAACCTTCATTAAAACACTTTCGCACAAAAACACAATGTCGACAATATGAACCATCAACCGGGTTTCCGCAAGTTGCACAATTCTGAGGAGGTTTAGGAACAAGAATTTTGTCTACAAGTCCTCCTTTTGAACAACAAAAATCCGCAGTGTACAAAGCTCCACAAGTCATGCATTCCTTAATCGAGAAGAGAGGGTTCAAACGATGATCGAGTGACGCCATAAGAATTAAACAATTTAGAGGGTTTAAAGAAAAGAATTAAATGGATAAGAAGAAAAAGAAGATTATTTTTAGATTTTAATCTAATTTTAACGGAAAATGAGATAGACAACTTGAACCAAATAATCAAATTTACTTCACGGTAGCTCTTAAAAATTTTACTTTTTAAGGTGAGCCGTATTTCGTAAATGACACAAATGGTAAGTTTTTAAATCTTTGATTCGAGTGTAACTATTTATGATTAATACCTCAATGAAGTATTATTTGTTGGTGTTCTTTTTTACCATAATCGCGCGCGTTTATTTTTAAAATTAAAAGAGCAAATATTTTTGTATATATATTTTTTTTAATCTTCTACTTATACTAAAAAGAAAAGAAAAATATTTTTTTTACTTTTTATTTTTTATATATATATTTTTTTATTTTTGATTTTCTTAAAAACGTAACTTTCGGTGAAACGAAAAGGTTTCTCCCAAAAAACCACGGAGTCAACCAAACATCAAACGAAAGAATCTTAATCACAAATCCCCGGCAGCGGCGCCAAAAATTGATTTGTAGTATTTTACTATATATAAAATATACTATACCAAAAGAGCAATTAAGAACTTTCCCAAAGTCTCCCTTAAGGAAAATTCACTCTTTGAATTTATATATTTATATCACTATATATATTATATATATATTATATATATAATATATATTAAATACGTATTAAACCGGAAGTTATGATTATGCCCGGGTAGTTTCCCCAACGACTTGTGAAAATGAATCCTCAGCTTTAGTTGGATGTATGATTTGAATGAGAGAAAAGATATTTTTGTTTATCTATAGCTACTAAAAGTAAAAGCACAATTAAAATAAAGAACCAAAGCAATTTACCTCACTTAAAACAATTAACGGGAAACAAATAAAACGCGACAAATAAGCAAGTACACTAAAATTAACTCCTAAAAATGCAAACTAAATTTCTAAACCTAAATTAGGACAAAAGAAAATTTTGGGAAAAAGAAAATTTATTTTTTTGATTATTTTTGAATTTTTTATGAATTAAAAACTAATTTAATCTATTTAAATCCTAGAAAATAGCAAATTAATTCCTAAAAATTATAAAAAATGATTTTTAGACTTGGAAAAATCTAAAATGATATAAAAACTAAGAAAACTATTTTTAACTATTTTTAAAATTAAAATTCTATTTTTAAAATTAAAAATAAAAGCTTAAGAATGAAAATTAAAATCTAAAAGGTGTAAAAATGATTTTTCTGAATGTAAAACTAAAAGTAATTTTTCTAATACTAAAAACTATTTTTTTGTATTTTTCTGAAACATTTTTCTATTTTTTATGATTTTTCGAAATTTAAATTCTAAGAAAAATGATTAAAAATAATCTACTTAATAGAAAATTATGAAAACTTCAAGGAAAATCCTAAATGCAAGCAGGAATCAAGGAAAAATGAGACTAACCTAAAAGCTACACAAATAAGCTCTAAAATAAGCTGGTAAGACTACGACTTATTAATAAGAAAGAAAAAAAAGTGACTATATTAATTAATGAATGGGAAGACAAACTGAATTGTCCTTCTAGTCTAATGGTAAAGGTGCATGAGTTGTAAGCTTGAGGTCGCGGGATCAAGGATGGCTAACAACCTTTTTGATTTTTTTTTGATAAAAGTTAAAAGCTGTAAAGGACAAGTTTTTGAACATTTTTAATAAAAGAAGCTTGAGCTGAAAGTCAAAGATAAGCTCAAAAAGAGCTTATGAATATGTTGTTTACAGAAAGTGGCTTTTAGAAGCCAAAATACTAGTTGTGCACTTGAATGAACCCACAACCCTCAATATAAGCTCAAATTTTCAAAATTATAAAAGCTGTTATGAAGGCTTAATGATGTGCTGAAACTAAATTTCACAGCTACTGAGCTAAAATTACTTGAAGCTAACTAAATTTTAAGATTAAAAAGGCAACCTCAGGTTTTAATTCAAAAAGCTCAAAAAGCACTTAAGCTAGAAAACTTATTAAGCTAAACCTAACCTTAAGCTTTTGAAAACAAGTCTAATTACACTTAAGCTATAGAACTGAATCATAAAAACTTATACTAGAAGCTAGAAATTCAAATTTAAAAGCTAGGATCCTAAGACTACTATTTTTGATCTTTTTGGATTTTTTTTATGACTTTTAAGCTAAATGTACCTAAGTGATTAAGCTAGAAAATTAGAAACAAGACTTAATCTATCTTAAACTATTTCTAATCTATAAGCTAGCTGAAATTTAGATCCTAAATCCTATATTTACTGACCTAAATGAAGCTAGAAAATTCAGCAGTAGTAACTGATGTTACTACTGCTGATGCAATATGCAAAAGCATTAACAAGATGCTGGCATGACTAAGGTAATTTCCTTGTGCAATACGCTATCAAAATAAGAGTTTTAAAACATAATGCAAGCTCAAAACAATCCTTAAAGAGCTTGGAGCTAATTTTGACTAGCAAAGAAAAAGAACAAGGTTCCCCTGGTGCACAGGTAAGAACTTAAAATGATTATAAACTTAAACTAATACCTCAAATTTGCTCAAAACTTATTCAAACATGATTATCAAACTCACACAAGAAAATTTTCAAAGTTATGTTGACTTTTGAAGGTCAACAATTACTATTCTAACACTCATTGTATGTTTGACCAGTTTCGCATAAGCTTATGAAATTAAATCCTACTTATTAGAACTTCATTACCAGAAATTTCTAAGCTTGTATCAACCCTAAAAAACATAAATCAACAACTGAATCAACTAGAATCAAAGAATTACAACTATGCTACTTTATTTTTTTGGTTTTATTGTTTTTTAAGACAAATTATATAGCCACTATGAATTAAGCTACACAAGCTGCAAATAGATTAAAGGACATGATAATTCAGCAAAATGAATTACAAACAATCTCAAATAAGTAAGTAATAAGGAGACAAAGCAAAAATAAGTAGATAAGAACACATTAAGCTAGAATTTAAATGACATGGGAATTAAAGGAGAACTTACAAAATGCTTCAGCTAAACAGAAGCTTTTAGGCTCTTAGAGCTTATCTACAGCTCTGGTTTATCCTGGGATAAGCCAGTTAAGTCCTTGTGAGCCCTTCCATGATTGGCTCACCTTCCAAAAGCATTAAAGAGATTAAGTAGTTAAGGTTTTTTTGTTTATAAAAAAATAAAAAGTTTTTTTTTTTAGGATTTAAGTAGATATTAAGACTGAATTAAGCTCTATCTTAGCTTAGAGACTAAGAGAGCTGAAATGAACTTATTGTGAGCTTATGAGTCATTACATGAGAACACTTAGAGCTATTAGAGAGAATAAGAGCTTATAAATGAAAACAAGGTTATGTAAACTAAATTAAACTTTTATTAAAGATCCAAAACAGATTACAAGAGATTATAAAGTGAAATTACATTTTAACTAAAACCTAACAAGATAATTTTTACTTAAAGAAAAATACAAGAAAAGAAGATATGTGTGTATGAGAGGTGATAGCTATTTATAGATGCCAGCTGAACCTTCTAGGAGCCAAAAACAGTTAGACGCTCCTTCTATCTTGGCCTTTGGATCCTTTCAATGATTGGATGACAATTCTCAACCCTTGGATCACAAATGAACTCACACGGATTGCCAACGTGGCAATCCGTGATTGAGACGTTTGTGCTTTCTCTCTGAGTGACTTCTTTGTAAATCCCAACCTCCTCTTGTGCTTTCACTCCTGCCAACGTGGCATTCCCTTTGATAAGTTTGACCAATAAGTGCTTGAGTGACTTTTCTACCCCTTCCATCATGTATTAGCGCCCTTGAATTGTCGTTTTCACCCTTTTATTCACATTTGCCCTTTGATTTGACTGTGGGTAAGTTGGGGAAGACAATGAACAGTAATTCTGTTCTTGGCGCCCTTTTTAACTGAAAACGGGTTAAATGGGATTTAAACTTTGGGCTATTGGCAAACTAGGTCCCTCTCGTTTATGGTGTATAGATTTGACAATAGGCAGATTAGGTCCCTGGACTTATATAAAAGGGTTATGGGCCTAGGTTTTGGGCTTTGGTTTCGGGCAAGGAAATGGAAAGGTAAAAGCCCATTTAGCTTTAGGGACCATTTGTGTAATTTTGGTTTTATTGAGGGACTGAAATGAAACTTTGGGTTTTTGTCTTTAGTGAGTTGACTTTGACTTTGGTTGACTGAGAGTTGACCAAGGTTGACTTTTTGACTTTAGCTTCCGGCTCTTGTACACTCTTCCGTTCTCGTGTCCGTGTTTGCTCGTTCTTGACGGTTTTCTTGTGATTTTTGTCTTATCCGTACCTGCACACACAAAACACAAAAACAAGCATATCTTTACCATTTTTAGTATGTTTTTGGTCTTTTTAGGGTCTATTTTGATATAAAATGGATATGTGTTTTCACACATATCAAAACACAACGCACTTCGTGCCATAAAGGTAATGTCTCCACATCTAGAGAGCGAACACCACAACTCCCAATTCCAAATCATGCGTTGTGTAGTTCTTCTCATGGATTTTGAGTTGGCGGGATGCATAAGCTATGACTTTCTTCTTTTGCATCTACACTGCGCCTAATCTCTTGTGAGAAGCATCACAATATACTACGAAGTTTTCACTCCCTTCGGGCAATGCCAAAATCAGTGCGCTACACAACTTTTGCTTCAATGTCTGGAAAGTAGTTTCCTCCTTTTCACCCTAATTGAACTTTACACTTTTCTGAGTCAGCTTCATCATAGGCTTGGCAATCTTGGAGAAACCTTCGATAAATCGTCGGTAGTAACCGGCAAGACCTAGAAATTGGCGAATTTCTGTTGGAGTCTTGGGTGATTCCCAATCCTTGATTGACTCAATCTTCGCAGGATCAACATGAATGCCTTCACTATCAATCACGTGTCCAAGAAATTGTACCTTCGACAGCCAAAAGTCGCACTTCGAGAACTTGGCGTACAATTCTTCCTTCTTGAGTAACTCCAAAATTAGTCTAAGATGTGCATCATGTTCTTCCTTGGTCTTCGAGTAGATCAAGATATCATCGATGAACACGATCACAAATTTATCTAGGTATGGTCTGCATACCCGGTTCATCAAGTCCATGAACACTGCCGGCGCGTTAGTCAACCCGAAAGGCATCACTTGGAACTCGTAGTGACCATAGCGGGTCCTAAACGCCGTCTTTGGGATATCCTCATCACGAACTCTGAGTTGGTGATAACCAGACCTCAAGTCGATCTTCGAGTACACACTGGATCCTTGCAACTGATCAAACAAGTCGTCGATTCTCGGAAGTGGGTATCGATTTTTCACAGTAAGCTTGTTAAGTTCACGGTAGTCGATACACATTCGAAAAGAGCCGTCTTTCTTTTTGACAAACAAAACTGGAGCTCCCCAGGGTGAGGAACTTGGTCTTATAAATCCCTTGTCAGAAAGTTCTTGTAGTTGAGCGGACAATTCTTCCATTTCTGACGGTGCTAATCTATACGGGGCTCGAGCTACAGGTGCAGCACCTGGGACTAAGTCGATTTGGAATTCAACTTGTCGTGTCGGTGGTAATCCAGGTAAGTCTTCAGGAAAGACTTCCGGAAAGTCCCGTACAGTTGGCACGTCTTCGAGTCGCTTCTCCTTCGACTCGTCTTTGTTTTCTTTCACCGTAACCTGTGCCAGAAATAGTTGACAACCTTTCTCCATATACTTCTGGGCCTTTACACATGATATAATGCTCAACGTTGATTTCTTCTCCTTGTCACTTTTGTCTCCTTGAACGATCAGAATTTTGTTTCCGTAAGGAATACGCACTATCTTCTCGTCACATACAATCACTGCATGATTCTTTGCTAACCAATCCATGCCGATGATAACGTCGAAACTACCCAAATCTACGGGCATCAGGTCGATATTAAATGGATGTCCTAACAATCCTAATGTACAGCCTCTAAGCACAGTGTTGGTTTCTGAAGTTCTTCCGTCAGCTAGCTCGACAGCGTAACTAACGTCTAAGGCATAGGGTATGATATCTAGTAGTGCACTAAAAGTATTTGATACGAAACTTCTATCGGCACCCGAATCAAATAACATGTAAGCATGATGATCGTTGAGAAGGAACGTACCCGTGACAGTGTTGGAACCTGGGTTAGCGTCACCTCCTCCTAGGACATATGCTTTGCCTCTTGCATCAGGAACTCTTGCTTTGTCCCCACGGTTTTGGTTCTTGACTTTGGGACAATCCTTCCGGTAATGTCCTGGTGCTCCACACTCGAAACAAGTCACATCCCTCTGATTCACCATTTGACCTCTCTGGGTAGAAGTAGTGGAATTGGTAACCTTACAATTCCGGGTCAAATGTCCAATCTTGTTACACTTCCCACATCTTATAGTGCAAGGGCCTACATGATGAAGCTTACACTTGTTGCAGAAGGGCAAAGTACCTTCATACTCCTTCTTCTCATTGTTACCAGCCATATAGGCTCTAGCAACATTCTGACCTCCAGTATTCTGTCGTTTGAACGGTGGTTGTTGTCCACGGTTGTTTCCATAGTTGTTGTTCAATCTCCTCTTGTTCTCTGCGTTTTTCACAGCATAGCCTTTCAACTTTTGATCCATCAAGTTGTTGGCAATCCGAACAGCATCTTGTAGTCTTGTGGGTGCGGCAACAATCACATTCCCTTGGATATTATCGGGAAGACCTCCAATGAATTTCTCCACCCGATCTTCCTCCTCGGGGACCATTTTGGTACACATCATGGTAAGTTCTTGGAACCTTTGAGTGTAAGTAG
Organism: Tanacetum coccineum; assembly: GCA_026074375.1. Classification (NCBI taxonomy): domain Eukaryota; kingdom Viridiplantae; phylum Streptophyta; class Magnoliopsida; order Asterales; family Asteraceae; genus Tanacetum; species Tanacetum coccineum. Next base: position 8,584 of record BQNB010078828.1, on the reverse strand, counting down.
CCATGTCATTGTTCTTCACCGACAAATTCCACAACTCGGTTTCCATCTTTTGGATCTCATTTCTCGGGCAGTACACTTCAGTCATCAGCTTCAACAGCTCTCTCCATGTATTAATAGCGTATGCTCATGAGAGCATCAGTTATGTTGTTCTCTTGTGAGAATTCCACCAGGTTAATGCACTGTCGAGTAACGTACAGGTAGCATACTTCACCTGATATCTCTCCGGACAGTTGCTGATGTGAAACACAGTTTCCATCTTTTCACTCCATCTTATCAAACCAACCACACCTTCTGTTCCCTTAAAACTCAGTGGTTGACATTTCATGAAATCTTGGTAAGTACATTCACGAGCAACAGGCCTATCGCCTCTTCCATTCACATTACGGTTCTCATTACCGTCACCATTGTCGCCTCCATTGTTTCCATTTCCAGTACCATTTCCATTACCATTTCCATTACCATCTCCTCCTCCATTGTCATTCCCATTCCCGAGTTCAAGATCTCGGTTAATCCGGCGAGCCTCTAGAGCTGCGTCCACACGTTGGTTGATCATTTCTTCAATTGCGGCAGGGGTCATACCGGAACGAGTGTTAGTCATTGTTTCTACATCCACAGACACAAAACCCATGGTGAGATTTTGAAACGAATACACGATTATTAGATAACGATAATTTAATATATGCTATGAAACAAAATATAATTACAGCACGATTGCCAGAACGAATAAATAACAATATAGATAAATAAGCGAGAGAGTCAAAACAAGCTTTTCATTTCATAAATAAAAGCATAATTCGGTTACAACCAATTCCAAAATAGGTGCATGATCCACAATTATTTCTACTGCTAACATCTAGACCTAACCATCAGTCTAGTGTCCTACATGATCATGGTACTGCTAGTCTAAGGGCCGAAAAATCCCATACGTCGACTCAATCATACGACTCACCTCCTAAGGCTTCCCGAGTATTCATCACCGATCCTACGAACTGATTGAAACTCCTCCTGTGAAAGAGACATGTGAAGACGAAGACTGTTCACACGATCCCTCTCGATATCCAACATAGCACGAACCTTGAGGTTCTCCAACCTCAAGCTGTCAATCCTCTCGATCATACTAACTCTCTGTCCCCTAGCTATCAACTGATCAGCCTCCAACTGTCTCTGAACAGTCTCAATCCTGACAATCCTGTCAATACGAACCTCAGGGACATGTGCTCCACGGCGCTCTTCTGCGCACCACGCCACAGCATTCATCCAAGTTCAATCGGGCATTCCTCTAATGAGCCTTTAACAAATGCCATCCCTAGTGCCAGACGAATAAGAAGAATCCTCTACAGCTGGCTCTACAATCTCCTACTTTTATTGGTGCTGATATAGGGTCGATACTTCCTCAATCGTAATCTCCAAGCACGGGGGTCAGCATCATTACTCATTCGTGTCATCCTTGACATCCCTAGTTCCTCCACCACATCTCAAAAACACATTATTCATTGCTCAACTAAACTTCAATATCTCAACATGATCTCTAACATCATCCCCATCACCAATACCCAACTCTATATCAATCCTAGTCTCTATAGGATCAATCTCGGTATCCTCCTCAATGCTAGCCTCAGACGAATATGAATCTTGAACTCTTACGAGGTCGGTAGAGATCAGCAAGGGGTAGGAGCTAATGATCCCATAACTGGCGTAGATAATGGTACAGAATCAATCGGGGATCTACATATCTTGTGAGATGGTCCAGCAGAATGTGAAGATGCATGCAAGGGTCTCTCTGATGAATCTCCTGATGATGACTCTGATGTAGTCGGTGGATACAAAGTAGATAATGAAGCAGCACACCAACAATGAAATGCCTCACTACGTCGTAGTGCTCTCCTCAGAGGGTAACACAATCTGGGTGATACATCTCTAGTAGAAGGTCCAGAATGAGCCTAATCTGATGCATCCAAACCCACAGAATGAACTGGCGAAGAATCTAAAGATGAACTGGAAGAAGATGAGTGATGGTCTGAAGAACGAGGTGATGCATGCCTCGATGCTAATCTACGAGCTGGTAATGTCCATACTCTAGTCCTCGCAATTCAACAAACTTACGTAGGCCCGGTATATGGTTGGTGCGGTTTAAGGTTCTTCGACCTTATGGAAATAAGCCGTCGTAGGGTTAGGATAAGAATTGCTGAACGGTCGACGAATCTTAGGCGGGGTCGGTAGTAAACAGGAGCATTAGGAAACTCCAGATGATGATGATGGAGGTGGTGTTACCCTGCTCCTCCAACGCAGCATCGGTCAGCCAACATAAGGGTCCCATGCGTGGTGGTCCATCAAAAGAATCAGGAGCTCAGAAGAATCGGTGCTTAAGAATGGTGTATGAATGAAATAGTGCGGTAGCGGGGAAATGTGCCTGGTGAAGGGACATCTCATCTGGTGAATCAGAATAGGAACCCGAATAGGGAACCAAGCTACACAATCCAGTGGGTGAAGCGACGAGAGTCGTCTCAACCACAGGAGCGGTAGATGAATTAACAGGAGCAATAGTAGAAGTCTCTGGAGCAACTACAGAAGTAGAAGGAATAATAGTCGGAATATCACCAAAAGAATAAACGAGAGGGACGGTGATCCCACACTCTTCATTCGAAAGAACGAATCAGAAGAAATAGCAATAGCTGACCAACCATGATCTGCACAAGCAAAAGGTTTATATAAATTTCTTTATATGAAACCAAGCAAGGCATAAAGAAATGATGAATATGGAATGTCAATGTATAATTATGCGCCCAATTATACTAATATGTTTTCAAGTTATAAATAGAAATCTTATATATATATATATATATATAGCAAGGATAGACAACACGTAAGCACAGATAGAGGCACATGATCACATATTGGTTATATACCAGACCTAGTATAACTACCTGGTTCTCTATAACCTTGGATCTGATTACCAATCTGTCGCACCTCCAGACGGGGCCTAGTCAGATTACATGTCCGAGGGCGTGACGTCATAATAATCCGAACACAAAGCAATAAAGGACGACCACTAATCATGGACGTTTGAAAAAGTTGTACTCGTTGTATAAGAAAATATTAATTAATTTTTACAACTAATAAATGTTTTAGTTAAAATGTACGCAGAAGGCATAAACAAAGTTTTTGATAATGACAACGAGTAAATAATAGATAGGTCTTGAAATTGGCGAAGTCACATAGCACATAGACTCCATTTAGCATCAAGAATCAAGCCAAGCTAAGCACCTGAGAAAACATGTTTAAAACGTCAACATAATGTTGGTGAATTCATAGGTTTAAGTTAATACAAGAGTGGACCACAAGATTTCAAAACGTATGCGACTACTATAACAGATACAGCATCACATAAAAAGTATTTACTATTTGCGCTTGAGCTCTGCCTGAGTTAATAATCAACATAGGCATATGACATCATGTCAACATAGTATTCATGCCCATTAACCTAGTGTCTCCCAAACCAAAGACCCACCATAATCGGCCACATCGGACATGATTATATATCTCGTTTGTTCGGGGAAAACTACGAACATGTGAGCGCTTAATACTCACCCGGATAGGGATAATTAGTCCAATAGAATCTCAATTTACTCACCGCGCATCACTCAACCGGTCTCCCGTGTCGAGAATTTAACAGTTCATGTTAATTCGTTGGCAAGTTAGTGGGGGTTTGTAGAAAAACTTAGGCACAATATAACATGTAATACTAGCGTAAAGAACTTGTGTACCATTTAAAAAGAAAAATAATGTTTCTACCCAACGTTAAAGCATTTGTAAATCGGTTAAAAACGTGGGGCTATGAAACTCACCTTTAACAAGGATAAGCCGCATAATCAAAAACTACGATGAGATATAAGGTAGTATTGTCCATGACCTAGATTAAATATGGGTGATGACTTAGCATTTTGGCTAAGGTTAAACACAAAGTAGAAGCATCTATGTTCATCATTTAAAGCATCCAAGTGTGTTTGCGTTTTAGTAATAAAAGGCTTAGAAAAATTTACAACATCTCTGATAAATCTCGACACTTGCGAAGAGTTACAATTTATAGGAACTTTCTATTTTAGGAAAGTGTTTAGTTTCTAGATGTTAATATCTTCCCCTATATTTGTTAAGTTTCCATATTTTCAAATTGTGCTGACTAACCATAATCGCTTAACTACTATGTTCGTTCCGCTAGGTTTTACCAAACTTACTATTTTTAGTAACTTTTACGCTTTTCCTAAAATACGTTAATGACATCTTCAAATGATGCTAATCTATATATATGTGTTACTATATGTTTCGCTAGTGTTTAGAAAGTCCAAAAATATCCGAAAGTGTCCGAATACCCTTTTTACTATTCACATCAGCACACTATTCATCGGGTTTTGCTGACTCTCTTCGTCGCTACGTCGCTTTTATGTGGTTATAATTGTCGTTTAAAATCCGATTTTAAGTTGCGATATGAGAAAAACTCTTATATTTGAAACAAGCTCTCAAAAAACAACTTGTTGACGCCTAATGAAACATTTTTAGGTCGCTCAAAACTCAAAACACAATTCGAGGTCAGCAGGGTGTTTTTACCTAAATGCGACCAAAAATTTCAACCAACTCGCATTTTAGTGCCTAATCTTGCCCTTAAATCTTTAATTCACCTATAACCAACCACAAAACTAAACCCTTAATCCAACCTAATCTTTTATTGCAACTTCATTCAACCTCATCTCCTAAGAACATGATATGAAACATAAACATAAAGTTGTAACAATTTTTACTTCCACTTTATAAAAGATGACAAGATATTAATTTTATTTCTTTTGTAAAAATAACACAAACACATGGATCTTTATGAATAAACATAGATCTATAAAGATAATAGATGAAACCAAGCAAAGATCAAGGAAGACTTACAAATCAAGAAGAACAAGTAGTGAAAACACAAGATCTATACTCAAGAACTATAGATCTATAAAAACCCCAAATAATCTTGCAAACCCTAATTTTATAAATCTTGAAATCAAAGAACTAATGCTTCACAACACCTTAGATATAACTAGGAATGAACTTGGAATGATTGGGTCTTGCTAGAAATCAAAAGTTATGAAGTGGGTATGGTGTTGGTGGTGTGCCGTGACCAAAGAGGGAGAGGAAGAGAGATGTGTGTTTTTGTTGGTGACTTGGAAATGAAATGTAACCCTAAGTTATAAGTATGAGATGTATATATAGGCCAAAGTTAGGGTTTAGGGTTAATGGTGCACCCACATATGACCAACACACACCAAGAGTGTGTGTCTTGGTGGTAGGTTTTTCGGCTGCTGCAAGTCAACAAGGGACCTTTTTGCTTTCAAAATTTGTCTATGTTCTTCTAAGGCTTAAGCTTGGTCAAATGAAGTCAAAGGTCTAAGTTTGCATGTGATGTGTAAGAGATGGCATGCATGCAAGTTACTAGGCAACAAAGATGTCACTTTCCTTCACATGCATGTCAAGAATTCAAATTTTGAGTTAGTGGAGTATGAATGATTTAATTTCAAGTGCATGGTGACATTGTGGTGGTTTTAGGCTTCCATATGCATATGGGGAGGGGTATGAACGAAATTTTTGGGCTTAGGGTATAAGATTATCGATAACTTGAGTTTACACGAAAAGATTTCGAGTTTCCGGGATTCCGTTTGGTCAACAATGCGAAAAACGCAATTTAAGAGATAAAACCCTAAAATTTATATCGGAAGTGATTAAAAATCACGAAACACTCAGGAAAGCTAAAATATCTCATATTAAGCCTAAATTAATTAATAACCGATGCCGGAACGCGTCCGATGACGTTTTTCAGTTTTTACGCAGTTTAACTTCCCGGTAAACTGTCAGATTTAAACGTAACGTATAAAATTTAAAAGTAAATGACCGGAATGGGTCGGAATACTAACCGAGAATTTACGGGGTGTGACAGTTTCCGTTTGTGTTGTGCTTAATATGTGCATTTCCGCCAATCGTTCTACAACATCAAGGTTAGTTTATAGCCCCTCTTTCACTTATTCTACAATTACTTTACAAATATCGAGGGAGAAAACATGCTCATTACAACTTGTTTACATACTCATACTTATACTCATTTACAAACTCGGTTACTTGATTGATATCACACTCTTTCTACTTATGGATTTAAGTATTTAAAGCTGTTTATGAATACAATGGTTATTTCTTCATTGGACACAAGTGTTTTCGGTTATCTTCTCCTGTTTACGTGTTGCCTAAGTATCGATTAGACCACTCTCTTGCCCAATGAACTGTTAATTACGGATTGTAAGTGTGAATGTTATAAATAGATAATTAGGACTTAATTAGACCTATCCGGGTGAGTTAGCGCTCATACCCACGGGGTTCTGATAAACGGATATTATACCATTATGTCAAATCTCATTGGGTGTCTTGGTCAGACACCAGTAGGGCAGAATACACTTGGCATATTATATGCTACACAAATTAGCTTCGGTGTCATGAGCTTCGCTTAGCGCTTACAGTAGATTTTACATTTTATGTGATACTGTATCTGTTATAGTAGTCACATACGTTTTGGGAATCTTGTGGTCCACCTACTTGTTGAACATTCGTTACTAAACACTTTTCATTATACTGTGGTGAAGCACTGGACACTATACTTTTTTGGTTCTACATTTACACTTACATTTTTGGCAACTATTATAAGGATTGAAATGGTCATGCATACTTTATAAATCTTTTGATTTCAACGTTTATACTTACAAAAATCTATGAACTCACCAACTTTATGTTGACACTTTTAAGCATGTTTTTCTCAAGTGAATTAGATGCTTGGCTTACTTGATGTGCATTGGAGTCTAAGTTGACAAGATTTCATTCATGGATTTCTACTTACATACAAATGATCAAATCTCGTTGTATTGCTTTCAAGCTTTTCATAGTGATGCAATTATGGGACAAATTGATTATTTTCCAATTTCAAGAAAATCAACGAGATTACTTTTCAAATGACACATTTAGAGGTCATTCTCTTGTATCTTATGCTATTGTATTATGTAGTAACGTCACCGGACATATTTTCGCTGCGATACATTTTTAGGGGTGTAACAGATTGGTATCAGAGCACTAGTTATAGAGAACTAGGTTGCATATTTTACCCTAGAATATAACCGTTTTCAAAACATTGTATCACATCAAACATTTTCAAATTGGCATTACACATACTTACTGAACTTGCTTACATTAACATGTTTTATGTACGTGCTTACTTGGACTTCTATATTAACTATATTATGCCTTCATCCTTTTGCAGTATACTTTACATTTATTTTATTATTAAGAGTTATTTATATAGATTACTGAACATTTCTTAGGGACATTATGAGTTGCCACAATGGTTCTCATTTTACCTTGATAATTGTGAGTTACCACAATCGGTTTCTATGCGCTTGTCTTTTCCTCGTGGTTATCTTTTCTTTGCGGGTATCTTTTCTTCGCGGTTTACGTTTGCCTTACGTATATTCCTCTATTTACTTATATGGAAGTTGTTTATATAGATATTAAACTTTTCTAAGACATTGTGGATGACACAATGGTCTCTAAAATTTGTCTAAGACATTGTGAGCGATGCAATGGTCTCGAACTTATTTTTCATAACCTTATACAATATCGTTTTACATGAACCCGTTACGGTTTTGTTTACATAGAATTATGTATGAATCTGAGTTTCACAAGTCTTGTATGGGCGGGATTTGTAACTGGAGGTTTAATATGATAATTGCTATGTAAACTTGTTCATAAAGATCCTTATCTTATTTATTTTAACCGTGTACTCAACTATTTTGAACTCTATGTCGATCTCCCCTGATTGTTTTACTCCCCGTCTCCGAAGACGAGTTTTAAACGCTCGTCCCATACTCATTGGAGCACCTGCATCGTCATGTCATCCACCACCTTGAAGAATTTTGCGAGTACGCGTATTGCATCGGAAATTATTAAGTAGGATGATTTATAATATCTTTATTTGAAAGGATTGGGACGCCTCTTCGTTTAAATAAATAAATTGTAAATCACCGAACCATAAGTTTATCAATTCATTATTTACATAAATTGGGACGCTTCTTTATGCAAATAATAAATTATAAATGAGTGGGCTTAATGGTATCCAATATGACACGAGTACGAACCTGAACCCGATAATCTCCGAAATCAGTAAAAAAAAAAAGATCTAGAAACGCGATCGTGTCTTACCAGTCAGCAGAATCTGAAGGCCTCACTTGAATTACCTTATCTCATTCTTATGTCATTACTTTTGCCGTTACAAATCCTTACGATCATGAACCATTTGTGGAGCTAACCTACTTGTGCACTCTTGAGCTCATTAACTTGATTCATCCTGGAACTCACGACTGCGTACAATATTCCGTCACGTATCGCATAAGCTCTCTCGCGAGCTCCTTCCATTTATTGACCTTTATTCTTGGGATGTTATTTCTCGAAATGTCCTCACTCTCCGCATTCCGTCACCGTTTGTTATAGTTATTGTTGCTATGTATTCTTATACTTTTGA
>BQNB010078827.1:0-30436 GCA_026074375.1 Tanacetum coccineum | reverse complement strand
CCAACCATGTGTGTTGTTGTTGTTTGTTATTTTTTTTCAATTGTGTTAAATAAGGTTGTCAATCTACTAGATTCTATGTGGTGTATTTACTATGTATTCATTTTTTCAATGAAAAATTTGAATAAAGTGATTGTTATTCATTCTACATCAAATAAAACTACTCAATGATAATGTTATTTATCAATAAACATTTTACAATATTCATGACATTTGACAACACACATATTTTTTACTGCAACAGATAAGACAACTCACTGACAATGTTGTCTATCACTTAAAATTACACGCGATTTAAGACATGATTTGACAACACACATGTTTTTTACTGTAACAGATAAGATAACTCACTGACAATGATGTCTATCACTTAAAATTATACGCGATTTAGGACATGATTTGACAACACACATGTTTTTTACTGCAACAGATAAGACAACTCACTAACAATGCTGTCTATCACTAAAAATTACGCACGATTAAGGAAAATATCTAACAATTCGTCAGATTTTTTTTAAATTAAAAAACTATTGAGTACAAATGTCATATATACACACACACAAATTGGGGACTCTTACTCACAACCAAATTTATCATTCAAACAACTTATTAATTGTATCTTCTTATTTTCTACCATGGCTAGTAACCCAGAACAAGTTAGGTTAACTGTCCTTATGAAACTACAAAAAGCACTTGATGAAGAAGCTATTTTAGAGGAACAAATTTTAGCCTTGATGCATCGCTTTACTGATAGGTTTACAGATCGTAACGTAGAAATTAACAACCTGATGGTATTGCACGATCACCCACTTATCGACTATGGTAAGTACGCCCTAGGATGCATGACAGGGGCGGACATGAAAAAGTGTGTACACTTGAAAAGCGTCAGAGATAAGCTGCTAAGAAGCATGGAAGAAAAGCGACAACTGATGACGAACTATAGAGACATGTAAAAGCATTATTGCTTAACACCAGTTTGCTAACCATGTATGTCGTTTGTTGTTGTTTTTATGTTTTTATATCGTCTAAATAAGGTTGGTCATGTACTCTACTAGATATCTGGTGGTTCTCATGTTGTAATGATTTTTAATGACTACCGTTAATTTTAAGGTTTCAATTACAACTTTTATAATTACTAAAACATAGCTATACAATTGTACTGATTTTTTTTTTTAAATTTCAAGTGACACACTTTGCATCATCATATCTTATGCGTATTAAAACTTTATAAATTTAAATTCACTATGTAGTGCTCATCAAAGACTACACAAATAAGCAAACACAATTTTTTTTTTTAAAAAATCGAAATGCAAATTTATGCGCAATGTTAGGCCGGATCAAGATTTTCAAAAAAAATTAACCAAACAAATAGGTAACAAAACCTTAAAACAAAATGATGCAACAAATTTTTTTTAAATCGCTATACATGCGGCGCGATGATGATCCTACGTGTCATTTTTTTTGTAAATGTGTATAACTTTGTGACACGTGTACATCGATTTGATCGCTACCAATTGGTAGCGATTTAAAAGGTTATTTTGGAAAAAAAAATAAAGTGGGTTACTGCAGGATAGCTCTTTTCCCAATGGGTTAGTTATGTAATTTTCGCTAAAAAGAAAGTATGAACTTTTGATGGTGTATTCATAATCACGTTTGTTGATACTATTATTGTGGCAAGAATAAGTACATGCCCCCAAGATTTTTGTTCCTTCAAATTTTATAGTTAAACTATATGCATGTTCGGTTCTTTCAAGTTTAAGATCTTTTGATGTTTAGTTCTACTATGTAAAATTGGATGCTCATCTTTATAATAGGGAGTGATATATAAAAAAAATATAAGCCATTTTTACGATGTAAGTTTAAGATCTTTTGATGTTTAGTTCAAGAGCAACTTTGATCAAATCATTGGACCAAGTTATGAAAATTTGGTAAATGGTGATATTAAAATGGCTCGCGCGGCGTCGTGTGGATGTGTACTCGAAGCCTAAGCGGTCTCCACCGCGGGAGGTATTGAAGCCGATTATGGTTATGTGGTTGTACTGCTCATGGTGGAGAGGCTAATTTTGGTCATTTGTTGTTTCTTATTTTTAATTACTTTTTAAATAGTTGTATCCGTGTGTAAAAAATAGAGTATATTTTATTAGGGAAAATGGTTTAATGGTGAAGACCAAGTCTTGAGTCCCACATCGGCTATATAGTAGAAATTGTGTTTGTTTATATATCGTGATATATATACCATTCATAAGTTGCTATTAGTATTAATTAGTGGTGCATGTCTCTATCCAATGGTAAAAACATATGATAGCTAGCTTTGAGCCATTACTTCATACAAATTACCGACTTTTTTGTTACGTAATGTAAACAATACGTAGGTAATACGTAGCTTTTTACCATTATAGATGCAATTACGTAGCTTTTTACCATTATAGATGCAATTACCGACTTTTTGTTACATAATGTAAACAATATTTAGCTTTTTACCATTATAGATGCACCACGCCATCGTCCCCATCAATACTCAATCTTTCGATTTGATGATATTCAACTCATGGTTGACGTAGATTTCTCCAAAAACATGACCCATTTTTTTGCCAAATGAAAGATGATTATCAGTGAACCTTCTTTAGTTTTAACGTACTTCTCCCGTTAATATGAGTTGGGCAACTTATTCAAAAGTATATTCTTAGACTGGGAGAAAATGTGTTTGGCGGTGTTGGTTAGCACAGTCCCCAAATCCAATTGGACAGCTCAACACTATTTTCTATCGCCCCTATCATTTGCTTACTTAACTCAAACATTAATTAAATAGGCAACCAAAAAGAGTTCATAAGCATTATCAGTAAATTGAATTCAGTTGAAGACGGATAATAAAGAAATCGGTGATCTTACTCTAAATATATATTCGTAATCATAAAGAAAATTTCAGGTGTTGTTTTATAAACTTGTTGCATAGTAAAAAACACAATTATTTTTTATTAGAGCAACTAAAATATTGTGCCTCTTGAGCAAGTAAATTTGATTATGGTGTCTCAATCTTCATGTTTCACAGAGATTTATGTCCAAGAATAGCACTAAATTTATTGGGCCATACTTAATACATTATGGCTTAAGAGTTGACATTTTTAGAAGTACTAGTTGGTTACCCGCGCATAGCGGCGGCAATAAAAATTTTACTAACTCAACTCTTTACGCAATTTCCTACCCGCTTAGTAATTTTATTCACAACACTTTGAAATGTATTTCGTTTGAGTTTCCCGTAGCTTTCCCTCCCCCCCCGCCCCTTTCCCGCAACACCATATTAACATCATCATTCTCGCATGTAAAGAGACAACACACTCTCCGAAAGTATATAGTTTTAACGTATCAAGTTTATATTTAATTAAGATTAAAGTTGTAAAAAAATATAAATCAACATAAAATAAACCTATTAAAATGTAAAAAACTTAAATTTATAAAAATATATCAAAATAATTAAAGAGCATAAAGTTTTGAAAAATATGATGAAATTAAATCAAAATAAAATTAAATAGATAAAAAGATATTTCTATTTAAAAAGAAAGGTGATTTTTTAATCAAAATGTGACACATGTCACTTTATGATGTGATTCCCAAAAAATGAGATGGATGGTCAAGATTGCACCTCCTTATCTTAATTTTTAATGGGTCCCACGTTATAAATGCTTTATATAGTAGTATAGATATAGATTTACAAGTCCTTATCTCATACACTCATACGAGTAGATTACATATTTTTGTGTCTTACATGTTTTGCAATGTAATTTGTATGTCATTTTATATTGTATTTGTATTTATGAATTATGAAGGTAAACTTTCTAACTTGTTTTTCAATTTTGAAAAAATTACATGTTTCGTCCCTATGGTTTATACCAAAATCAAGTTTCGACCCTATTCGTTTTAAATTAATACACTAGAGCGTCCCTAATTTGAAACTTGTAACGATCGGCCGTCCCTATTTTGGATGCTCGTTAATTTTTTTTGTTAAGTCTCATGAGTGGAAGGGTAATATCGTATTTCCATGTTTTTTTTGTGAGTTAATGCTGTCACCTACAAACACATATCTCAAACCTTTTTGTCCATTTGTCACCTACAAACACAGATCTTTAAACTTTTGTCCATGGTCCACACAAACACAGATCTCAAAATCATCAGAATCTCTCAATTAAAACCAATACTCTTGTTTTTCAACCATCAAATTTTACATTGCATAAAGTCTACGAGACACCAAAACAAAATAGCTATATCCATTCAATTTCTTTACTTTCTGCACAAAATGAAGCATCAACCTTATCACATTTTCACATTCATTGATTCTTTCTAGCACACTACCCAACTTGCTGTTGCATTCGCCATCACTGAATTCTTAACGCATTTTTTTTCTTGGCCACAGAGAGTTTCGAAAGGAAGAGGATTGTACTACGACTTCAAAGTTCTTCAGAGGTCTCGGTAGGGTCCACTTGTGTCATTAAAACAGAAAAACAAAAGAAAGACCTATAACAGATTTGTTATAAGTTTTTCTTTATATTCAAATTTACTTTTCCGGGTTTTTTCCCCCCACATTAAGTGTTCCACTTAACTTTTTCAAGTCCTTTATTCTTCAACTTTGACCTTAATGATTTTTTTTCGTTATATGATCTTGATGCAAGATATTGATGGATTAGTGTTTTGATATATTTTTTCGTGGTAGAATTTTCGTTTCATATTATATAACCACAACAAAAATATTTATGGTCAAAGTTGATAAAAAAAGACTTAAAAGATTCCATCGTGGATACTTAATATGGGACGGAGGGAGTATTAAAGAAGGGGTTTTCCTCCATTATTGCTCCACTTCCCCTCACTGGATTCGCCACCAAACTTAATCACAAAAAAACCGAAACATAAAAAAAGTCTGTCTAGTACCATTCAACAACATGTTGATTACCAGGGTACTTTGGGTTATATTTGTTGCTGTGATTTTTTTATATTAGAAGATGGGTGTTTTTATGGGGTAAATTCGAAATGGGGTTTGAATGGTAAAATAGGGGTTGCAGTGTGGGTCCAACTGTCGTTAAAAACCATATGGGTTTTCTATTACATGGATTAATTATTGAATATACACGAGGTTTTGTTGTTTGGATTATCTGATGGTAGATGTGGGATGACAAATTGGTTAAGTGGTGTATAAAAAATATTGGTGGCTGTAAGAGGGGATGTGACGTGGTGGTAGGACGCAGTCGTTAAAGTTTGGTGGCGGTGCGGGACGTCATGATGGTGTATGGTGGGTATAGGAAATTATGGTTGGGCTAAACATTTGTATGAGAGTTTTAGAGAGAAGAAAAGGAAATGTTAATGGATGGCGGTGGGTGTTCCATAGTTTGGTGGTAGTTGGGTTAGTGGGGGATTTTGATTTTTTTAAAGTTCTAATTTTTTATACAATTCCCAGGGGATGCTTTAAGAATGAGATGGAAATGAAACAGTCAAGGGTATGATTTGATGTTTAAAAAAGGTGTTTTAGTGGGGTGGGTGGGTGATAATGGTGAGTCATCAAGGGAGTGTACGGGAAAGACGATATTACCCCTCCACTCATGAGACTTAACAAATTAACGACCATTCAAAATAGGGACGGACCTCCACAGCCAGCCTGCGTTACAAGTTTCAAAATTAGGGACGCCTAGTGTATTAAAATGAAGAGGACGAAACTTGATGATTGTATAAAATATACTATATTACCCTTGTTTGAAATTATTATTACAAACTTGAAAGAAGACTTTAATTAATTAGCTAAGGGTAAAACTGACATTCTGTCAAAAAGTAAGAAAGAAAAAGCAGTAATAAATGCACTTTTCTTAAACTGTGTGTTTTTTGTCAGGAGACAATAATTTTGGGACGGAGGGAGTATATATATAATCAATTCATTGTTCGGCATCAAAATAAACAATGCCAAAAGTTCAATATAGACTCAATATTTGTCATAGACCCAATGAACTAATCCTAGCCACTTATTTTTTTTTATCAAAAATAAAAAAACTCACTTTCCCCCTTTTTAAAAAAATTAAATATCTCACACACTGATAATCGTTACGCAAAACAAAACATATCATCGCGACGAGAATTAAATTATATTTCTATAGAGGGGCGACACTATGTACTTTCGACGAACTTTTTTTATGATTTTATGAAGTCATATACGATTTTATGAAATCATATATGATTTATGAAATCATATATGATTTTATGAAATCATATATGATTCGTTATACGAATCATATATGATTCGTATGACGAATCATATATGATTAAATCACAAATCATATATGATTTTATGAAATCATATAAATGATCCGTTATACGAATCATATATTGATACGATTATCGATCATATTGATTTTCGCAATTTTCGTGACTGATAAAAAAAAATCGAAAAAAAGTTCCTCGAAAGTATATCGTGTCACCCGTCTACTGAAAGATAAAAAAATACTCGTCGCGATGGTGTATTTTTTGTCGTGTGACGATTTACCGTTTGTAAGATATTTTGTTTTTAAAAAAGAGGTGAAAAGTGAGTTTTTTTATTTTTGATGAAAAAATGGATGGTTAAGATTGATTCATTGGATCTATGACAAATAATGGGTCTATGTTGATCTTAACTCATTAGTATTAAGATGTGTCACACGACCTTGTGAGTACTAACTTTTTGCGACAACCTAATGTAATTAGAGTAGTATGTTATTTGATTCTTAATGTAATTTGTAATGATTATTAGTAGTACATCATCTTATTCCTAATGTAATTAGAGTAGTATGTTATTTGATTCTTAATGTAATTTGTAATGATTATTAGTAGTACATCATCTTATTCCTAATGTAATTAGTATGTTACTTGATGATTATTGGTAGTATGTTATTCGATTCCTAGTTTCATGATTGTAACATAAGAATTGCGTAATATGCTCATATTAGTTTTAACTTTTAAGTAGTGGTGCTACTAACCAGGTACCCCTTGCATAACCATACTGAAAAAAAAACCGCTAATGAGCTAGATGGATGCTAAAAAGATGCAAGAAATATGACGATTTTTTAAAGCGTCGTTCTTTGAGGGCCTTAAATTTATTTTCCTCCAGGCCTTCCGATTTCTCGACGACAACATATATTACACAAATACATTGTTATTTGTTTTTGTGGCTTAAATGCATTGCAGTCCATTTTCGTGCAGCAATTAAAGCTTATCGTTGGTTAATGACTTAATGATCATGGCCGGATTTGAGCATGTGCACTGTGCAAGGTGCTCAACCGCACAGGCCTCTGATTTTTTAGGGCCCCAAATTTCTGAAATTTAGCGATTTACAAAACTATGTTTGAGATGATTTAAGTGTACTAAATGGTGTTTCTAATGAAGAATAAACTATCTATACGATCACGAACTAATGACAGAAGGTGTAATAAAACGGAGCTTGAGTTATGCTTTAATGGGGTTATACACTCTTATGAGGAAGATGACCCGGTAACTTTTTATTAGTGGGATAAAAATTATAAAATAAATGTTTTTCTCTACAAGTTATTACCTTATTAATATATAAAGTTTGATGTTAACCCCTTTTACTTTTATACTTAGTAAACCAAAACCCAATTAATGAATACGTGAACATGACCTCTTAGTGATAATAATATTTTGCACTCCAAAGATTTTGTCTTAAAACAAATACTTTTTAATCACATGGTTAATTTTAGAAAAAAGAAAAACGTGATATGATTCTAAGTAAAAATGCACAATTCGCTATTGCTATCATTATTTATCTCTAAAATGTGTACCGCTTAAATCAAGCTCAATCATTTTTATGGTATTGTAAAGTTTGACGATTAAAGGTCTACCTAGCAGTTTTCGCTCAGGGCCCTCAAAATCCACATGACGGCCCTGTTAATGATGTATTCATTGGCCTCACCTTTTAAGAATTTTATGGTATTTTATAACCCTTTATAATTTATACTAGCTTCATGACCTATTGGATGGGCGGGCTAGTCAAGTGTTAACTATAAAAGTAAGCATGATAATATATTGGCCAAAACACATATTAGTAATCATGAACTTGACAAAATGTATCACTAGTATCCTAAATTTTTTTTAAGTGTGCAGAATGAAACCCTGACTTGACAAATATGAAATTTCTACTACCCTATACTAATAAACTCAACAATTAATTATTTTTTTCTTTCTAAAAATCGTTTTAGTATAATATTTTATAGTAAAATTTTTAGCTAGGCAAATATATCTTTTTCCTAAAATTCAATTATTTTATCTTTTAAAAATTAATATAGTATTTTAATTATTTATTTAGAATAAAAAGAATGTATATGTAGCATTGATTTTTAAAATATTTCTAGCGTGCTACTTTTAATATATTTTCATATTATATTAAATGTTTGTTTCAAATAATTTTTAAATCAACTTATAACTAACTATATAGAAGTTTTGTAATTTTTAATTTATTATATGCACATTATAAGAAAAAAATTAAGTCAATTGTTTATTGTACCTTGAATTATTTGAAACGAACCACTTAAGTATATAATATAAGTTGATCTAAAAATTATTTGAAAACAAATATTTAATCAGTATTAAACGAAGATATATTAAAAGTACGCGCTAAATTATTTTAAAATCATGCTACATATACATTCTTTTTATTCTAAATAATCAACTAAAATACTATATTAATTTTTAAAAGATACAAAATAATTAAAATTTAGGAAAAAAATATATTTGCCTAGTTAAAGTTTTACTATAAATTAATAATTACAAAATACTCTACTAAAATGATTTTTTAAAAGAAAATAATAATTAATTGTTGATCTTAAATGTACATCTTCGTGATCCAGGGCTTCAAAATTCTTCTCGGTACTGTAAAATGAATCATCGTAGGATTGATCTTCAGATAAATCGAGGCGCAACATGGAAGCAACTTGTGTATTGTGATATTTAGCAAGTTCAAGCAAATGTTGTTTAAAAGATAAAAAAAAGGCATTGTAGAAAGAAACCAACATTAGACAACATTTGCCCTTGGGTTTTGTTTATAATCATTGCGAAACAAACCAACCTAAAACAATAAAATAATACTACCTTTCTTTTCGAAACTTTATCGGCACTGATGATGATTCAATTGATACTGTACCACACATTGCATTATCAAAAGATTCAAAACAATGGCTATGAACCATAGGTTAAAATGGCCATTTAATTTTGGGCAAATCGCATAAAAAGGTACTCATCTTAGGTCCAATGTCAATTAAAGGTACTCATCTTTTTTTTTCTCAATTTAAGGTATCCATCTTGTTTTTGGTTGCAATGTTAGGCAATTAACAAGTTTTCAAGTTAAATTTCTAACGATCGTTTATTTTATTATTGCATCGTTAGTCCTTTATATGATTTTGTTGAGATTTATTATTTTTTGATTAAAAAATTTAATTTCGAAAAAAAATTTAATTTCGAAAAAAAATTTAACCAAAATTTAAAAAAAAAAATTAATTTCGAAAAAAATTTAATTTTGAAAAAAAAATTTTAAAAATTATAACCAAAATTTTTTTTAAAAAAAAATTTAGAATTTTTTTCAAAATTAACTTTTTTTTCAAAATTAAATTTTTTTTCGAAATTAATTTTTTTTCTAAATTAATTTTTTTTTAAATGCTTGGTTAAAATTTTTTTAAAATTAAATTTTTTTTCGAAATTAAAATTTTTTTAAAAAAAATTTTGGTTAAATTTTTTAAAAAAAAAAATTTCGAAATTAATTTTTTAATCAAAAAATAATAAATCTCAACAAAATCATATAAAGGACTAACGATGCAATAATAAAATAAACGATCGTTAGAAATTTAACTTGAAAACTTGTTAATTGCCTAACATTGCAACCAAAAACAAGATGGATACCTTAAATTGAGAAAAAAAAAGATGGGTACCTTTAATTGACATTGGACATAAGATGGGTACCTTTTTATGCGATTTGCCCTAAATCAAAACATCGTGCTCAATTGAAAAGCCGTTAGCTAGCTAATAGCACAAATCCAATGTTCGATTCATTGGTTTCAATGGTTCAAAAACCTCATATATATCAAATACAACAAGCCAAAACATAGAATATAACTAATAGTAACAATGTTGTATGATATTATTTCATGACTCATATAGGTTACTTCATCAAAACTAGAACATTATAACAAACTTATAATCTCATGGCCCGAAACTTTACACCGGCAAAGAGGGCAATAATTATGAAGAGAAAGCCATTTTGTAGGGTGACTAGTCGGTGTTGAGCCACCCCTAATCAACCTACTTCATTCATTAGTTAGTTTTATTACAAGTCGCTTTTCTACTAGTTTTTTACCTTCGGCCCCCTTATCACTATAACGTTTTGCGTTAATCACGGCCGGCCTCCCTTAAATAAATATACTGGCTCCGCCCCTGTATAAAAGTGATCTCGATGTTATAGTCAAGTGATGAAAATGAGATGTGTATATATAAATGAAGTAAATTGCATAAATCGTCCTTAAACTTTGACAAAACTGCATGTTTTGTCCCAATCTTTTCAAAACTACAGATACCGTCCATGTGGGTAGGGCTGAGCGAAATCAATTGAAAATCGAACCAAACCAAAAAACCAAGTCAAACCGAATCGACATAATTCGGTTCGGTTTTCGGTTTTATAGAATTACGGTTTCGGTTTTTCTTGGGTCGGTTCGGTTCGTGTCAAAACAACATAAAATACACATGAACTATCTAAATCAGTTTCTCTCTCATAACTTCGCATTGGTACCTTTGATGCAGCAACCACATGTGCAGATTGTGAGTCCATCTCTTCTTAGTAAACAAACAGATCTTGTGTGTAGTAAAAGTGGTTCTTCTTATTCAAAGCTTCTTCACAAGCTCTGATACCACTTGTTGATCCCACTTGAATAGATCTTATACTCTTTAGCTTGTATAAGGTTAAGTTATCTTAGATAAATCTAAAATAACTTTGGTAGAAACTTTGTAGGTTATATCAAAGATTATGCGGAATCTAACCTTTGATTAATAAGAAGAATACTTTAATCAAACAGTAACACAATGAACACACAGTTATACCAAACTTTCAGCCTCAATATAATACGAACACTCTTAATAGTGTTAGGGTTACAAAGACCTTGAAGCTATGAAGATATCGAATATATGACTATGAGATCTCTTCTAATCGATATTTAACTCTATGCCCCAGGACCTCCTTTTATACACCAAGGAGTCCTAATGAACTTACAATGCTTTCCTAAGTATGTAGTCAACCATATTGAATACCATAACTAAGTATTTAATACTTTCATAAACATGTAGTCAACTGTATTGAATACATTCTCATAAACAGTTGTAACTTGTCAATCAACATTAATCTTCAAGTTGTAATCTCCTCACCAGCATTAATCTTTTCAATCAGCATTAACTTGATATTAACTAGCAGTTGTAACTCTTTCAGCAGCATTAACTTTCTTACTAGCAGTAGTAACTTTAACTCTAGCAGTAGTAACAACTTAGAATATTTTCTTTGAACTTCCTGAGCAGTAGTAACTTTAACTAGCAGTAGTAACTTGAACTGAGCAGCATTAACCATAAACAACATTAAGAAGACTTTCAATCCCAACAATCCTCCCCTAAACTTGATATTTACCTTCAAAATATTAAGTTTCTTCATTAAAGGCTTCTTGCTCACCAGAAGGATGTATCCAAACATTTCTTCACTTCTTAACTTGTGACTTGGTAAATCTGAGAAGCTCCTATGCCATTTCACATTCATGATCAATCTGCAGCCTCCCACTCAGCATTCTTGAAAGTGTGACTTGTTCAAGAGGATACCTTCTCTCTACCAGCATGTGAATGTATACAATACCCATCAATAATGAGTGTACTCCACATGAATCAAACAGTTCCCAGCTTATCAGTGTATAGTCTTCTTGATTTTTCTAAATTTCATCTTCAGCACTTGGTTCAAACATAGTGATGAAGTTTCCCCATATCACTAAAGCCTCTGCTTCTGGTCTTGTTGTCTTATACCTCTCTTTTACCAGTCTGTACATATCAAGCAAATCTTGTCTGTCAAAGTCTTTAAGCATTTTGCTGAAAACCATGTACATCTTAGAACTTCCATCAGCTCTCTCTACAATGTAATAGCTTACTAATCCAAGTGAGTGTATCTTCGTTCCAATCAACCAATTAGATGACTTTAAAGCTAAAAGTTTCAACATTAATAGTTTTCAATCATTATCAGAAAACTACTTCTAAACATTCCTTTTAAGAGCTCTGCTTTTTCTGCATCATCCAACAGCTTTTGTCTTTATGACACTTTCTTTCCACCAAGTTTTTGTCCTCCTGCTCTTTTCTTAACTACCCTCTATGCTTTCTTTCCACTGCTTTCAGCTGTTTTTTTTTCCACTACCTTCAACCACCTCTGTATCCATATCTAGAAAAGTAATTTACCCTTTGCCTTTTGTAAGCTTTGTCAAACATTTTCTTGATAACATCAAAGCTTTTCCCCTTCAAATTATTGGCTTTGTATCCCTTCATGTGTTTCTAATAGTTACACATAATGCTTTTCTGTTGAGCCTTTGTAGGTGGTTTATTCCTTTTCTCTTCAGCTCTCTTTGCTGCAAAATTCTTTCTTTTAGTTTTTATGAATTTAGCCAATAGCTTAGACTGTTCTTCAATAGTCAACTGTTCTCTCTCTCTTGTGCTTGCATTTGTTCTGCTAATTTCCTATCAGCATTAATCCTAGCTTGTACATCATCCCATTCTTTAATTAATGCAGCATTACTAGCTTCTTCTTCCTTTTCTCTTTCAAGCCTGACTTCTTCATCTAACTCTGCTTGAAGTCTTTGAGCAACTTCAGCATCATATGAAATTTGATCTTTGCCTTTCACTTTTACTGGTTTCTTAGGCTCTTGCATGATGCCTTTTCCCTTATCCTTTGCTGGTATCTGAGGTTGAGGTCTTGATGCTGTTGTTGGTTCACTTGGCTCTTTAAAGACAACTCCTTTCAACTTTTGTGGTCTTGAAGCACTACTCTTGATTGCCATCAAGGTCTCAGCCAAAGTTATATCATCTGTAGATGAATCATCAACTGGTCTTGTAGGACTAGCAACACTAACATCAACATTAACAGCAGAAACTGGTACACTGGCAGTTGTAACTCCAGCAGTACTAACTTCAAGATTAACACTGGCAGTAGTAACTGTTTCACCAGTAGTAGTAATTGGTTCAGCAGCACTAATTTCTTTCTCAGCAACATTAACCTCAGTAGTACCTCTTTTTCATCAAAAATGTTAGTATCAATCATGTAATCATCATCATAAGTCCTCCCCTGAGTCTCTGCAGATGCATTAACCAATGTAACCTCTTCATCTTGGTCAATTTCATAGATTTTCTTCCCCTGTTTGGATGCATCCCCCTTATCACCCAAACTCTCTTCAGAAGACTCAACTTTTGCTTTGTACACCCTCCTTTATGGTTATAGAATTCTTGACTTGTTCTTCCTTTCTAGCTTCTTGACTCTCTTCTTCAGATTAGTGATTTCCAAAGCCTGAGCAGTCTTTACATTCTCCAAGTCAAGAACCCTTTCAGACAATTTTATATAGATTTCCATCAATTCTTTAAGTTTAATTATGTCCTCATCACTTCGAGGTATGTTAACTCCTCCGAGTGGTGAATCATAGGACAGTTTAGACAAACTCTCAAACCTAATTTGAGCAGGTCTGTCCCCCATGGTTTCTTGGCGCATGGGTCTACCACCTGAACTAATTCTCTGAGGAAGAGGATCATTAGGCATTGTCGTGGATTGGGTCCTATTGATGTTACCACTGTCCTGCTCTGCATCTAAGCTAGTAGCAGTAGTGGCAGCCCTTTCCACACTGTCTCTCCTCTCCTCATTAACAGCCTCATCTGCAACAAGGTTAGTAGGTTCACTAGACTGAGGAATCTCAGTGACCTTTTTAGGCTTCCTACGTTTGTATGTCTTTTTGGGTTGAGATGATGATGGAGTAGTGATTTGTTCTTCGTTAGAGGGTTGGGCAGATGTGGATGTATGTTGGGGATCAGTAGGATGTCCTGACCCTTCACCCATATTTGCTTGTTGTGCCAGCATAAATGAAAACAATGGTGTTACAGTCCTTGAAAAATCTTTTCCTTGCCTTCTCATGTTTGCAAAAATCTTTTTAGTATGAGAAGGTGTATCATAAACAACATTAACTTCTAAAAGATTTTCAATTTGTTTGTTCAAAAACAGTTGTAAAAACCTTGGATACATTAAAAACTTTTTAAAACTATCCAAGTTCCTCATCATACCATCAAAAATCAATTTAGAAAAATTAAACTTTTGATTCTTAGCTAAACATATAACAACTGATGCTATATTAGTACCAAATTCATTCCAAGCAGTTGATTTAGAACTTAAATATTGTAAGATTGTATGAATTAGATACTTCCATTGAGGGAAAAAGAAAAGTTTATAAAAGGTAAGTTTCTCAAAAAGCTTTTCATATCCCATCAATTGAAGGTTTTTAAAAATTTTAGTGTTTGTTAGACAAGCAATACCATCCTCATTATCAAATTGAAGATCTTTCCTTACTGATGTTTCTGATATTACTATTGTCTTGCCCTCAACCTTAGCATGAATATGTGTTTCATTATTGACTGTTTTGGTCTTAGCAGTAGACCAAAACTGTTCAATACAAGAAACATAAATAGTAGGACTAATTGTCAAGGCATACCTTATAGGGTTAGCATTCAGGAAGTCTACTATCTCAGCAAAATCATCATTCTCTAAGGATTTTTCCAAGTAAGCAACCATATTATGTGAGTCAGCAAAATTTAAACCCACCATTGATGTCGAATTTATTTTTTAGAATCGGCAATGAAATTGAATTAGGGTTTATGAATTGAGAGTATTAGAATGATTAAGAACGGTTATGGTGTGATCGAATGTGCTTAAATAGGTAATAAAGGAAACCTATAAGGGAAGTAACCGCTTTATTGACCAAAAATACCCCCAGCAGTTTTAACTCTAACGGTAACCTAGTAGTAGTAAGTTATCCTGGTAGCACTAACTTTTGCCCAACAATACTAACTTTTGAGTTAATAGTTTTAACCCTAATTCCATCCTTAGCAGCTTTTCCACTTCATTCCATCCCATAATCAAGACATTAAAGATTAAGCATACCTATACTTGCAATTAGATACTGAAATCTACTTACATCAAATGCCCTAGTAAGTAAATCAGCAAAATTATTATCAGTATGAATCTTGATCATTTGAATCAATCTCTTTTCATAGGAATCTCTAATGAAGTGATGTCTAATCTCAATGTGCTTTGTTTTTTAGTGAAAAACAGGGTTCTTCACTATGCAAATAGTACTCTCATTATCAATATGAATCTTAGTCTGGATAAAGTTATATTCATAATCCAGCAATTGATTTTGGATCCAAAGCACCTGTCCACAGCAATTGGAAGCAGCTATATACTCAGCTTTAGTTGTGGAATTAGCAACCACAGTCTGCTTCTTGCATTGCCATGAAAGCAACATCACCCTAGGAAACTGACAACCTCCTATAGTGGATTTCCTCCCCTATCCTCCCCACCCCTAAGGCTCGAGATAGTGATGAAGGAAACCCACCCCCCCCCCCCTCTCCCCCCCCCCCCCCCCCAACTAAGATAGAAAGGGCCATCCTCCTTCCCCGTCCTCCCCCCACCTTCCTATCCCCCCCCCCTCCCCTATACTCCCCCCTACCCCTCCCCCCCCTAGCCCTCCCCATCTATATCCCCCCCCCCGCCACTCATCCTAGACTTCCCCCCGCCTATATCCCCTA
Source organism: Tanacetum coccineum (assembly GCA_026074375.1). Taxonomy (NCBI): domain Eukaryota; kingdom Viridiplantae; phylum Streptophyta; class Magnoliopsida; order Asterales; family Asteraceae; genus Tanacetum; species Tanacetum coccineum. The sequence goes on along the minus strand of BQNB010078827.1, from coordinate 14,572 downwards.
CCCCCCCCTTATCCCCCCCCATCCTAGAACCCCCCCCCCCCTAGGGTTTTGTACGAATGGGAGAGATTTCACCCCCATACCCCTCTCTAATTCCCCCCCATCTCCCCATTCCCCACTCTATTCCTTCCTTCCCCCCCCGCCTTCCCCGCGCGCCTTCCGCTCTCTTCCCCTTCCCTCCCCCCCTTCGGGGGGGGGGGGGCCCGGGGGGGGCCCCCCCCTTTCCTCCCTCCACCTCCCCTTCCTTCCCCTCCCCCCTTTCCCATTGTGGATTTCCCGCTCCCCCTCGCCTAATCCTCCCCCTAGTAAGATTCTTGAAAAAAAAACTTGTCTCTTGCATAGTCACTATTAAGTATATGCCAAACTACCAAATCAAAAGGTAATCCTTATGATAATCCGAAGGGCCCCAATTATAGGTATGACCTTATAAGTATTAAAGATCCTTTCACAGCATTGACTATGTGAAATATTAGGAAGACGTTGAATCCTGCACAAGCACATACTTTGCAAACATAATATCCAGGCCTTGCCGCCGATGGCTCCATCCAAGATCCAATCCTGGCTCTATACCCCATAGTTCATCTACTCTTCTCTCTCTTCTTTCAACATTGAGCAACATTCCTGTGAGTCTCCATAGGTGTGCATGCCTTTGTCTTCACATTAGAAACAAATCACAACTTGTTTATCAAAATCCTCCCCCCCCTCATCACCAGCCACATACTTGACTTAACTAATTAAAATCCCATCTTCCTCTGCTATTCACTTGCAGGACCTAGGACGAACAAGTGAGCTCTTTACGCCCTCGCCCATCTCATCTGGACCTTCTTATTGCATCATACTTACTCGAAACCCGTACACATCTCCTTCCGTTGAAGACCCCAAACCTCTAACTCCACACCACAAAACCTTATGACACTCAACGCATAACACGAATGATTAAATTTCACCATAAAACTACACAACTATACTCGTCTATATGTCCTCATGAAACCCCATTATCTCCAACACAAGCAGTGGACAATGTTTCATACCGAAGCTCTAGGAGGGCTTGAAGCCGTCCATAAAGAGCCTTTTCTACACTTACTTTAGACATAACACTGTCTAGAAAATCAGGAAACCAACAAACACTTGGTTGAACAAACATAATACTATCATCTTGCAAATCTTGCCGATACACAAAAGGCACTTTTCACATGCCATGCAGTAAACTGACAAAGTCTTTGAATGAGCATAGCTAGACCAAGCCTAATTGCTTCAATTCTGACTAGACTTAGGCACGACCGCAACCCCGCCTCCTAAGTCACATTTCTTTACTTCTACTTTAATGCGAATGACCTTGAGCAACCACCTAGCCTTGTTCCAAACACAGAATAGCCTCTCTCACATTCTTGTTCATGTAGAGCCCATTTAGTCCTAATTGCCCTTTTTTGCCCTTTAGGTAAATCCACCTAAGTCTAAACCATTTGTTAATTTTGAAATTGCAAAAGCTCACCTCCTGCATCGGACTTTTCTATCCAGCTTGGCTCCTTAAGAAGCTTGGATTACCTTCTTGGGTTCTCTACATGAGATAGAACACCAGCAAAACAAACAAATAAATTCTGACAAGTCCTTATGATTGATTTAGTTAGAATTCTTTTCAAACCAAGACCCAGTTCTATGCACCTGCATTGTGGGGTCGAATCATCTTAGTTTGTATGTGCTGAATTTAAGTCCTCCTAAAGGCTTTGTACAACAACTGCACCATGTCCACTCTTATATAGTTTGAATAGGACTGCACGCACTTGCATAGTACTCCACCCTAGTTTGCTTACGCTCCGTTTGCCCCCCCAAACAACCAAGCAACCAATATGTATACACCAATGGCCCTATATATCTTCCCAATGCGGCATTTCTTAATCATCAGCAAGACTACGTCGCAGCAACCGACTGGTGATATCCATTACAATCATTTACAACATGAGTCCAGCAGCAGAGTAACCCGAAGCACTAGCATTATAAGAACACAGTCGACTTGTAAGCCACCAATAATACCAACACATAACACCCCCCCTCAATCCACAACCTCTCATTAGCACTCTATCTTTCTTTTCCAAGCTCTTCACAACACATTTCCTACCCCCCCCCCCTCTGTATTTCATCATTTCTGAAGATTTAAATCCATCATCCCAAAGAAATCTTGGTATCATAGGAGGGAATACCAGTCGATCACGCAACCCACACTGGTAGCAGACATACCACTTATGCCCAGCTACTTTCCCTTCCTTACCCCTGCTTGACCTGCCACATTCCATGCTTCTATCCCTCAGCATTAACCAATACACTGCTTCTATAGTTGCATTACCATTAGACTGATTCCCTGCAACAACTGGCTCATAATTCATTGACTTTGTTAGAGTATCAATATCAAACAGCCAAGTTGGTCCATTCCCTGCAACATTAGGTTTATTCTTAAGAAAAGTAATGTGTAAGCTCTCCTCTACAATCCTGGTTCTAGTGTTAAATACTCTAAATGCCTTACTAGATACAGAGTATCCAACAAAGAAACCCTCATCAGCCTTCCCATCAAACTTACCTAGGTGATCTAAGGTGTTAAGGATAGTGACAGGACACCCAAATGGTCTCATAAAGCTTAAACTTGGTGTTCTACCATGAAAAAGGTCATAAGGGGTCTTGTTGTGAGGCTTAATTACTAATACCCTATTTTGTACATAACAAGCAGTATTAACTGCTTCAACCCAAAAGGTAGTAGGTAATTTTGAATCAGCTAGCATAGTCCTAGCAGCCTCTATTAGTGTTCTATTTTTCCTCTCAGCTACTCCATTATGTTGAGGGGTTCTAGCTACACTAAATTCTCTCTTAATACCTTGTTTCTCACAGAACTGATTCATCTCGTTATTCTTAAATTCAGTTCCATTGTCACATCTTATTATCTTAACTATGTGATTCATTAAGTTTTCTATTCCAGTTATAAAGGCTTTGAGAATGCCACTAGTCTCATCCTTAGTGGCTAGAAAGAAAACCCAACAAAATCTACTATAGTCATCTGTGACAACTAGGCAGTACATCTTTTTCATTAAGCTCTTTACAAATGTTGGCCCAAATAAATCCATGTGCAACATTTGTAAAGGTTGGTTGATTGAGCTTACAGTTTTGGTCTTACAAGAGGCTTTATGTTGCTTTCCTTTCTGACAAGCAACACATGTGTGATCATTTTCAAAAATTTTGGTAGGCAAACCTCTTACAAGATTTCCCCTTACCAGTTTATTCATTGTTTTGAAATTTATGTGTCCAAGCCTCCTATGCCAAAGTTTAGACTCATCTAATGTGGCCTTTGCAAAGAGACAAGTTAGACCTCCTGAGGGAACAATATTCTTTAGATCAACACTGTACATATTGTTCTTTCTGGGAACTTTAAGTAAAAACATGACTTTCATCAGTCAACTTAAAGTCAAGAGATAGAACAATACACTCAGTATCAGTAAAGAGAACATTGTTCTTTTTGTCACACATTTGTGAGACACTAAAAATGTTAAACTTAAGCTCTCTAACAAAGTACACATTTTCAAAATCTAATCTACCAGTCCTGATTGTTCCTTTACCAGTGATCTTCCCTCCTCTGGGATTTCCTCCAAAAGGGAACATATCCTCCATCAATTTCTTCATAATTTAAGAGATATGACATGTTCCCAGTCATATGCCTAGAGCATCTACTGTTAATAACTCCTTGCTCCTATAACTCCTGTTCTGGATTGCCTTGCACATAATGGTAAGAAAATTAGTCTTTCTTAAGGACCCAAGCCATCACTGACTTGGATCTGCCTTGTGCATCAATATAATCAAATTTCTTTAAGGTGATTGATGCACTGTTGTGTTTAGAAACATGGTCTATTACTCTGTTCTTTGGTTTCCAAACCCAACATGCTGAGGCCTTAACAGCATGAAACCTATTTCCCTTGACAGCATTATGTATTACTTTTGGCCTAGCATCATTAACTACTGCTTTTGGCCTAGCAGCATTAACTGTTGCTTTTGGCCTAGCAGCATTAACTGCTGCTTTTGGCCTAACAGCATTAACTACTGCTTTTGGCCTAGCAGTAATAACCTTTTGATTGAAATTACAAATTTTAGATGTTGTTCTTTTGTTAATAGGCCTTTTTATAGATGAATGTGCTTTATTAAAAATGTTTGACACTGGTCTTGCACCATTCACTATTCCTTTTGGGTGAGCAGTATTAACTGGTCTAGCAGTATTAAGTAATTTTTGCCTAGACCTCATTAATACTGCCTGTGGAATAATGTTTCTTTTAGGATTAGGGTGAATCATTCTTGTAGAATTTTGATGATTCACCCTCTTTGCACTGTTCCACACTAGTTTTTCCATCTTTTGATTTTTAACTTGTTTTTTATGGACCTTGTGCATCAATATAATCAAATCTTTTAAGAGTCATTGATGCACTGTTGTGTTTAGAGACATGATCTATAACATTTTGATTTGGTCTCCAAAACCAACATGCTGAGGCCTTAATAGCATAAACCTCATTTCCTAAAACAGTATTAACCAGATTTCTCTTCATTACTAACTACCTAACTACTGCTTTTTTTAGGCCTAGCTATATCAATATGCAATCTAACAGTATTAACTCTTTTATCAAAATTATTGTTTTTAACTGTTGTTCTCTGGTTAATTGGCCTTTTTACAGATGAATGTGCTTTATTAAAAACATTTGACACTGGTCTTGCACCATTCACTATTCCTTTTGGGTGAGCAGTATTAACTGGTCTAGCAGTATTAAGTAATTTTTGCCTAGACCTCATTAATACTGCCTGTGGAATAATGTTTCTTTTAGGATTAGGGTGAATCATTCTTGTAGAATTTTGATGATTCACCCTCTTTGCACTGTTCCACACTAGTTTTTTCATCTTTTGATTTTTAACTTGTTTTTTATGGACACAACAATCTTTGATCAAATTGTCAAAACTACCATACTCATAGCAGGCTTTATTTTTAAACTCAAAATTATTTCCTAATTTCTGAGTCATCAAGTTATTCCAATTCCTCTTATTACCTCTAGGACTATGTGTGATTGGTCTATTTTGATTACCTTGTTTAACAGTTATTTTCCTAGGAGATTTTACTTGCTCTTTAGATTTAACAAACTATATTTTAGCAAAACTAAGTTTAGCAGTTTTCTTCTCAATCTTAGGTTTTAACTCAGCTTCATCCTCACTATCAGACACCCAATCCTCAATAATTAGAGCACCATTATTCTTCCTTACTTCTTTAGGCTTTGCTTCACTAGCCTTAGCTTCACTATTCTCAGGCTTTTTAACTATAGGCTCACTAACTATAGGTTCATTTAAAAACTCTTCTAGACCAGAGAATAACAAATCAGGTTTTGGAGGCATAAAGTTTCCTGTATAGGGAGGTGGAACAGCATTATACCCTAAACCTGTTTTGCACTTATCAACTATCTGATAGTCTATTAGTTTGTTTAAATTTTTAGATGAATTCTCAAAATTTTCTACTGTTAGCTGAATTTCATCTTTTTGTTTTTGAATCAGTTCCAACTTCCTCTTAAGCTCTATAATGGCATTATCTCTTGCTAGAATTTCACGTTTTAAGAGTTTGATATCATCCTCATAAACAGACTCATTTTTCTTATGAACTTTGATTCTTGCTTCTACATACTCTAACCCTGTTTTGTAAGCAATATCATTTATCTTAGATGTCCTTAAGTCTTTTAACAGTTGTTCATTTTGTTCTTTAAGAATTTTAACATTTTCCAAACAAGATGATGAGCAAACTGACTCAATAGATACCTCAGAGTTAGAACTTATAGAAGAATAGGCCATGAGTGCAAAGTTGGTTGGTGCTTCATCAGCTTGATAGCTCCAATCATACCCAAAACCATCTTGAGCTACCAAAGCATTGGAAGTAAGAGTCTCAACTTTCACATTCCTTCTTGTGTCATCCTTGTTCTAGTTGTCCTGGTTCCTTGGATCCCTGCACTCCCTAGCAAAGTGACCCCTTTTATGATAGTTATAACATTCTACCTTGGACTTGCCAAACCTAATGGTCTCTTTACTAATCATAGCAAACTTTCTTCCTGTCCTCTTTAGAAATCTCCTGGCCCTCATTGTCAGCATAGCCATTTGCCATTTTAGATCCATTTATTCAAGATCATCAGGATGAATTTGATCCAAGTCTTCACTGTCAAGTTGTGGACTGTCTGGTTGATTTGAAAAGAAGGCACAGATCACAGCTTGATCACTCAAGTTGTCAGGATTTGTTGAGTTAGCAGTAGTAACTCTTTGAGCAAAGTGGACTGCTCCATTGGAATTGTTAGTGCTGCTAGAGGACACAAAAGCTGCATTTTGTGTGTTTGTACCTGAGGTTGATGTTCCTTTTACTTTTGCTTTAAAGATCTTCAGATTATTATAGAGGTCATCCAGGCTCATAGTCTCTAATTCAAGTTTGTTTCTCCAGACAACAGTATGCATGCTTGATCCATCCAAATACGAATATATAATATATAGTTTAAGGATTAGTCAATAATAGTATAGTAATAAGTATCCGCGAGGATTCTAGAAGATTACTTTTATCCAAAGTAAAATTCAAAACCTTCCCGAGTCGTATCCTAACGAGGCGTGAATTGAAAATCAAGGTTAAGTTCGTGATCGCATGATTGAATATTTTAAGATTTTGATTTGGTTTCTTATTTCTACAAATATAAATGCAAAAACACGTAAAGGCAAGCAACAATTAAGACAACCAAAAATAAAACACGAAAACGTTAACGGGAATCTAAAAACGCGACTAATTAAGCAACTATATCAAAATTAAGCCCTACAAATGAAAATTTAATTTTTAAAAGTCCTAAATGATTAAAAATAATTTTAGAAAAAAGAATTATATTTTTTTGACTTTTTATTTTATTTATTATGAATTAAAAACTATTCTAATGAAAATTTTTTATTAAAAATATTAAACTAATTAATAAAAATCTGGAAAAATGCAGGAAATTACTTTGAACTATTTAGATCCTAAGAAAAATAAGAAACCAGAATAAGCAGTGCAAATAAGCAAATTAGGCTAAAAGAGCCTTAAGTAATAAACTTTGTAGAGGATAACCACATGGTCCTACTGGTACCAATGGTTAAGGGTGTGTGTGTTGAGGGGTTGAATTGGTTAAGGTCAGGGGTTCGAGCCTTGCTCACCCCTGACTTCCTAGTTCCCTTTTTTTTTATTTTTGAAAATCTACTTTTGGAAAAAGCTAGAATAAGCTAAATTAATCATTTTTTGAAAAGTGACTTTTTCTTAAACTTAAAAATAAGCTAGGAAATAAGCTATAAAGGGAAACGGTTTACTTAAGAAAACTTATGGATTTTTTAACTAATTTCTAAAGATAATTTTAGACTTAATAAGCATAAACAAGGGAAAATAAGCTAAAACAGATCCAGTACTACTCCTAATAAGCACTTAAGGACTAAAATAAGCAATGAAAATAAACTTAAAAGCTTAAAAGACAGCAGACAGAAAAAACAATTTAAAATGTAAACTAGCCAACTTAAATCTAAAATTTAGACCAAATAAGCTCTAAAAATAAGCTGCAAAATGAAAACAGATGAAGATAGGCCCTAAGACTACTCAAATAAGCAAAGAACAAGCAAAATGAACTTATGAATAAGCCAGAAAAACTGGCTTATCAGACAACAAATCCAAGGAAACAGGACAAGGCATAGCCATAACTGTTTTGGCTTTTTGGGACAAATAAGCTAGAAGAAAGCAGCATAAGCAAAAATAAGCCTAAATCTATATCTAAAAAGTACTTATAAAAAGAAATAAGACAAGAAAATAAACTGAATAAGCCTTTATAAGCTTGAAACAGCTTATCCCAAACACACCTTTAAAATTAGAAAATTCATTTTTTGCTTAAAACATATTAAGTAAACTTGAAATATTAGAAAACAGATTAAGCAAAAGGATATTAAAGGACATTTAAGCAATAATCTTAGGAAAATAAGCACTTATCTATAAGTTGAACCTACAATGCATATTTTTGGCTTTTTTTGACATATTCAAGTGAAACTTAACAAAAACTTAAAACAGATTAATTAACTTTTAAGACTAGATCAAATAAGCTAAATAAGGACTGAATAAGCAATAATAAGCAAATAATAAGCAGAAATAAGCAGATAATAAGCAAACCTTAAAATAAGCTATAAATGAGAAAAAGTGAAAGGTACCTTGATCCTAGGGATCTAAAAATGCTTAAAAGAGCTTAATCAACAAGCTCTAGCTTATTTTCATAAGCTAGTGAGTCTAATAAGCCCATCCCAATCTGGCTTATCATCTATAACATAAGCTGAGGTAATTTAAAAGTGAGTGATTAATGAAACATAAAAGCTTAAATAAGCTTTTAAGAATGCTTATTTAAGAAACACATGAATTTAAGTGCTTATTTGAGCTTATCTAAACAACTAAAAACATATTAAAGCTGAATTGCATAAAAGTAAAACAGATTAACTTTGAACTTTAAAACTGAAATTTCATTAAAACTTAAAAGAGGTTACAATGCATTTGAAATGAAAAATACAAGTAAAATAAGCTGAAAATAAGTAATAAGCATTCTACACTACTCCTAAATCTAATCCTACTCCTAGATGTCTTTCTCCGTGTGATCCCTTCTTCTATTTATAGTGAGGAGATGAAGCTTCAAGCCCTTTAGGAGCATGTGTGATCTTTAATCTCAGCCTTTGATTGATGCTTGGTTCCTAATCTAACCATTTCAGCCCTTGGATTGCGTACACGTCCTTTCCACCAATGTAATGGCTTGGGATTACCAGGGTGTCATAAGTGGTGTCAGACGTTGTCAGGTGCTACTAAAAACAGAGAAGCGTGTGTATGGGTTAGTGGGTGAGATGGATTTTACCCTGGTCAATGGTGAGGTGAAAATGAGAGGGAAAATAGGGAAGAAGCATAGTGATTTTGACCGGTGTGTTTAACTTTTATATTGACCCGGGTTATGGATTTGGCATTGGGCTTGAATTGGGCCAGAATGAGCTTTTGAATTGGGATAGAATTCTTATCATTTGAGTGTTAACGGTCTGACCTGGCCCATTAAATGGGTACGAGTTGGCCCATTAAAGATGAATATACCTTTGGCTTTGTTTTCTCACGCTCTTTCAATTCCTGTGCTCAGTTTTGTCTTTTTTGGCTCGTTTTTGTCCATATTTGATATATCCATTACCTGCAAGACATAAATCACAAAACACACATATACAATGCATTTTTCATATATTTTTGGTCTTTTAAGCTCATTTTATTAGGTAAAAGGTATGTGTAATTAAGCACATACCAATGCTCCATTCCTAAGATAGGCTTCTTACGAACTTCTGATTCACATCCTCATGTGAGATACTCTCACCATGAATCTCCAACTGACTGATAAGTTTCTGAAGTTTATCAAAGGTTTGATCAATCCCCTCTGAACTTGATGCAGTAAAATTTTCATATTGCTGCTTTAGTAGGTTCCTTTGGGATTTCTTGGTAGCAGCATTGCCACCAAACCTTTTGTCAATAGCTTCCCACAATGACTTGGCATCCTTGTAGGAGTTGAACTTTAATTGATGTTCATAAGGAATTCCCATTAACAAAGTGCTTCTTGCTTTTAGTTCTGCTCTCCTTTGTGCCTTTTCTTCCTCAGTTGTTTAAGGCATTATTGTTACAACCTCATCCACAGTTTCTGAGAGTAGAGGAGAGTTTCTATTCTCAATGACCTCCCATAGACAATAATCCATCATCTGGATGTACTGTTCAATCCTCATTTTCTAAAGATCATACTCCCTTGCCTTGAGCATTGGTACCTTTGATGCAGCAACCACATGTGCAGATTGTAAGTCCATCTCTTCTTAGCAACAAATAGATCTTATGTGTAGTAAAAGTGGTTCTTCTTATTCAAAGCTTCTTCACAAGCTCTGATACCACTTATTGATCCCAACTTCGAATGGATCTTAAATTCCTTAGTTTGTATAAGGTTAAGTTATCTTAGATAAATCTAAAATAACTTTGGTAGAAACATTGATTGAGAATATCAAAGACTATGCGGAATCTAGTCTATGATACTAAGAAGAACAAACAATGAAACAGTAAAATGATACCACAAACAGTTATACCAAACTTTCAGCCTCAATATAATACGAACACTCTTAATAGTGTTAGGGTTACAAAACCTTGAAGCTATAAAGATATCAAGACAAAAGATATCTAACTCTATGACAATATGTCAATCTCAATGACCTACGACCTCCTTTTATACACCAAGGAGTCATAGTCAATACATAATCTTTTCTATATATATCTATGATCTTTTCCTAAGATAACAAATACATATCTTTACCAAATATAACTCATACATATCATATACACAGCTGTAATCTTCTCATTAGCATTATCTTGAAGCAGTCTTAATCCTTGCAGCAGTTGTAATCATTTAGCAGTTGTAACTCTCTATCAGTATCATTAACTCTGAACACTAGTAGTAGTAACGTATAAACTAGCAGCATTAACTTAAGCAGTATTAACTTATGCTAGAGCAGTTTTAACTTTGAGCTTGAGCTTGAGCAGCAGTAACTTCAACAGCACTTAGAAGTCTTTGAATTCCCAACAAAAACTTTTTGCGAGTTTGCAAGACCCGCATCAGGCATGTCATCTAAAAAGGTATAGGTAGGTGGTAGAGCAGTTGAGTCGATCCATAAGGACAAATGGTCTCATCAAATGTAACATGACAAAAAAATGATGATCTTATTTGGTTTTAAATCAAGACAATGATACCCACGATGATTGGAAGCGTGTCCCAAAAGTATTGAGGATGTAGGACGTGGTTCAAGTTTATAAGTAGGGTAAAGATGAGGGTAACAGAAACACCCAAATGTATGTAACAGGCTATAGTACGGATTCATGCCAAACAAGCGGGTAAAAGGGATTTCATTTTTAATGGCAGTGGAAGGCAAAACATTTAGTAAGTGAATGGCCATATTAAAAGCAACAACCCAAAATGTTGGTGAAAGATTTGCTTGAAAAAGTAAAGTCCGGATGAGATTATTGATGGTGCGTACCATTCGTTCGGACTTACCATTTTGTTGGGATGTTTTTGGACATGAAAAGTGAAAATGTATGCTTTTTTGGTAAAAAGGGTATGCAGGTTGTGGTTGTCGAATTCACCACCATGATCACATTGAAAGGATCGAATTTCATACCTAAACTAACTATTAAAACAATAGAAATTTAGACAAAACAACGAATTTATTAATTAAAGGATAAGCCCAAACAAAGTGCGAATATTGATCCAAAAACAAGACATAGTATTTAAACCCTGAAATACTCGGGATAGGTGAAGTCCACAAATCCGAGTGAATAATGTCAAAACAAGAAGTAACAAGAGTATTTGAACTCACAAACTGAAGCCTCACGTGTTTGCCAAGCTGAGAAGCAGGACAAAGAACTGAAGGTTTCTCCTTATTACACGAAATAAAATTATTAGACACAAGATGACATAACACGTCACTTTCTAGATAGTCAAGACGCTGGTGCCGCGTATGCTGTCTGACAAGAAAAACATGAGGAATCAGAGATGGAGCCGTGACCGAGTAAAGATCCCTAGTTCTATCATATCGGAGAAGCACCCGACACGTCATGAAATCCTTAACAGAAAAGCTAAACGGATCAAATTCAATAGTGAAATTATTGTCACGAACAAACTGACAAACAGAAATCAAATTTTTTACAATATGGGGAGTAATAAGAACATTATTTAGGTGAAGGGCTTTAAAGGGAGTTGGCAAAATACTATGGCCCATATTAGTGACGGATATAGAATGACCGTCACCAACTGAGATAGATGGATACATACACGTATTAAAATTTTCACTAAGACTAGTAATCGAGTTATTGATATGAGAGCTCACACTTATATCCATATTTTAAGACGTAGGAGCGGGAATTATGAAGGTCCTAGTGCTAAACTGCACTGTGAGGTTAAATTGGTAGCCTGACCCAGTGGTATCTCGCGGCACCATTGAATGGGATTGAGCTATGTACAGAACCGCAAAAGACATGTAGGCCTCGTGACTGATTGGTTGGGCCAGACTAATAGGCTGAGCCGGGCTAGCAATAGGATACCCAAACTATTGGGTCGAAGCTAGATATTGGGCCGGTATATAACTAAAAACATGGTGGAGCCTAGGTTGGGCCTGAATAAAGGGGTGGGCCTGTTTGATAAGCAACTGGGCTCGTTTGTGACCCTGCATGCGCATTAGTAACCCCAGAAGTGTTACTCACCACATTCGATGATCAATTTAGACCCATATTTACCAATTGACTTAATAATTTGACCAAAAGATCATTAGTGATATTATTAGAACCATTAGATGCACTAATCGAAACATTATTACCCGTATTATTGGTACCCGTCATTGTGGAATGAATTGTAGGGTTTGTATTTTTTGTTTTTACTATGTCATGGTTAGGGATAAAAGGGGTAGGGCTTGTGTATGAATATGATAGCCAACAATAAGAAAATGAACGACTCGTGACCATAGCACGAACAACAAAACTATCATGTGGATTCATGACCTTAGCACCAAGCACCAACATGAAAACAATAATAGCAGACAAATAAGATGGGAGGTGGAGGGAAAATTTTGGGACAGCTAATTTAGGGTATAATGGATCAGTTATATTAGCCTCATACTGATGTGTTATAAAGTTTAATTTTTCGTTATAGTTTTTATCCAATTTCCACCAAAAAAAAAATACAACCTACTACTCGAATAAAGTATAACCATGTTTATAGTATAGTTAAGGGGTAAGACACCAGGTCGTTCACAGATTTGGTACTCTTAAAACGGTCTATTGTATTACGAAAAGGTTTATACTTATAGACTGTCACGATCTATAAAGATTTCAAGTATTTCAGAGTAAAATATTAGTTATTTGGACTTAGAGCAATGATCATGAACAAGCAAACAATCAAGCAACATGAATTTAAACATAAAAGCAAGAAAAGACAGATAATTATTCATACAATTAACAATTTCATATATTAAAGAATCCTTTCAGCCTTTAATCTTCAATATATAAAACGCATTAAGGTTGATTTAAGTATGAATATAATAATGATAATTTCCCTTAATCAAGTTCGTTAGATATATGATCAAAGTGTTTAAACACTTCAATTTCGAGTTGATAAAATTTTCATAGTTAATTATCACAAAACTGAGTATCAATTGCCATAAGCATAAAACAATGGAAAATATGATATTAGGTGGAATCTTTTTTGTTGTGACCTATCTCGACAAGTATGAATAATCAAACATCAACAAGTTACCAGATATTCAAACATCGAATTCATTATCATCACATTCATAAGCGTTATGTCAAAACTTGTTCATAACATCGATCATGATAGCCCAAATAAATATAGTTTACTACTTCATGATAATAGCAACAAAACACATAACAAGCATCATAGATTCAGAAAACATGATAACCAAAGGGAATAACATGTTTATACTGATTCCAAAAGCAAGAGTTATGATTTTTTGACACGAGTTCTTGTGACCTAACATATATTTAACCGTAATTTCTACTAGTAAAAAAACTACTCCTCCACCACCTTTGGCCTGAATTTCATACCTTTGGCGTGATTACAACCTGGAAATTATGAAGATTCAGAGAATACTTCATGTCTCCCAAGAACAACTTCTAACATACTAGAAAAACTTCCTTAAGAACTTCTAATGATTATTAAGAGATGATTGTAAGAAATGGGATGGATAAACACTGAATTTCGTGCCTTGTTTATAGTACAAGATTAGGGTCTCAGTTAGTGTTAAGGTAATTTAGAAGGTCTCTTATTTATATAATTCAAAATCATTTCCTTGTAACTGCAGGAAAATGTGCGTCGCACTTAGGCTAAAAATAGCATTTATCCCGCCATGAAGAACGCCGCACATAGGACAAGTGCACCGCACTTAGGCTATTTTCATTCATTCTTCATTTATTTCCCTTCTAGATTCTTCTTTTAATGACTGTTAGTGCTTTTAACTGATCTCTTTGACACTTTTAGTCCTTTTCGTCATTCTTTGTCCAAAAACAATTATTATACGAACAAACAACCAAACTTGTAATAATTCATGCGTTAACATATATAATTCGCATATTTTTGAGGGATATTTTATGTATAATTGGAGCGTTATCAAATCCCTTCATACTTAGCTTATTGCGTGCCCTCTAGCAATCAAAGCGAAAGCATTTTGTTTTATGAAACGGATTAATGATCACAAGCATAGATAACACGACAAAGCAACTCATGAATTTTTATAGATAAGATTGTTTTCACACTCGCTCAGTTTAGTAACATGGATAGTAAATGGAAGTCGCTCATACACGTAGTCATGAAATATTCAAATTACCATAAGCTTGTACAAGAAACTAAACTTCACCGACATGGCGTAAGCACCAAACATAAACATCAAAAGAGGTAACTTATTTAGTGATATTATTTTTATATTT
>BQNB010078826.1:0-30436 GCA_026074375.1 Tanacetum coccineum | reverse complement strand
GGCATGTGAGGAGGATGTCTGTTGCCTGGCTACCCTTGTTAGAAGTTTTAAGTTGATTGAGGTCTATATAGAACATGGTTTTACGGGTGTAGACTCTTACCGAAGGCCACCACCATAGGTTAGGGCAACAATAGAAGATATTACTAAGTATGGTAGCAGTGCAGCAATTGAACATAGATCTGAAAAAATATTGTTGTTGACATGGCATGATTCTAGTGCACCAACTAAGGAACCTATTTATGACTCTGTCACACCTAGGTCTTTGCCTCAACATGATTCTAGTACACCTTTTAAGGATTCTGTTTGTGAGTCTGTTACACCTAGGTGTATGCCTCATTGTATGTTAACCCCTCATACTGATGAGTCTGTCATCACAGATACACAGTTAAGTGGTGTACAAGGAGTTGACACATAAGACCATGTTTTTCCAACAATACAGTCATAGTTTAGTGACATAAACCTAAGATTTATCTTACAACAAGCATTTGAGGAAACTAAATTGGATGGAGAGGTAGGGTTTGGTGATGTTGCGGGGAATGGTATAGATAGTTCTGGGTTAAGTCATGATGAGTCTTTTAGAGTTGATGACTTGGACTTGAACTTAAATGAACCTGTGGACCTAAATGTTTCCCAAACTGAAACACAATCTAAGCTTCCTGTGTCTGAGGAACCAGATGTTGGTAGAACTTAGGAACCCATTGTGGAAGAGGGTCGACCTCAGAAACCCATTGTGGAAGAGGTTATAGTTGAATATTATGTGGGTTATGGGGAAGTTGCTTAACGGGGCAATGGTTAGGAAGATGAATCAGCTCCTAGTGATGGATAATTGTTCTATGATGTTGAAGGGATAGTGCATATGAAAGTCAATATGATGTTCAGTTTAGTGAAGATGCAGGTACAGATAATGATGATGAAGATGATGATTTTTTGGTAGATGAAGAAAATGAAATTGTAGAGCCTGATGTTGATGTGCATTTGTTTGGTATTATCATGGACGTTCCTTTTGACAACATTGGTGTCACTAATCTAGTCCTAGATGATGTTATAGAAGGAAAGGATGTGGATGTTATCAATCCGGATGGGTTTGATAGTGACCCTGGTAATGACAACGAAACAAGTTATTACGGGAGAAGAAGGTTAGCTGAATTGAACAGAGAAATGGAAGGTGTTATGAATGCTAGTGGTTAATGGAAGTCCTCATTTTACACTAGGCAGAAATTTAATACTACAAAAGAGGCTAAGGACATAGTCTACCTGAATTCCATTAAAAGTAGAAGAAATTTGAAGCTGTATAAAAATGATAGTGTCACGGTAAGAGCAAGATGTGATAGAAAAGTGCATGTATTTACAATGTCACAAGGTACTGGACCAACTAGCCTAAATCAAGTAATAGAAGTTAGGCCTAGTGGATCAAGTGGCCCAACTATTAGGAGTAAAAAAAGGAAGAATACATGTACCAATGATGACAGTCAAGCATGTTCTTCTACTTTAGATGCACATGATAAAGGAGATCTGTGTCTTGTATGTGGGAAAAGACAAACAAACAAAAAATTGGGTGGTGAGGATACACAGAGATACAAACAAATGCACTTATAAATTCTTGTTAGAGAATATATTTAATCAAGTCAGGGTTAATCTAAAGATTCCAGTTAAGGCAGTTCAAGACCAGCTCCGACATGACTTAGAGCTTCAGAAAACTATGAGAAAAGCTTTCAGAGCTAAAGCTAAAGCTGAAAGAGAGATTAGAGGAGACCACGTTTTGCAGTATTCTATGCTTAGAGAATATGTATTGTGAGTACTCTACAATCCCTATTACCAAACAGTCAATGATTGTAGTTGAAAGGCATAATGATCACTTCTTTGCCTACTAGGGTGTTTCAGAGAATATATGTTTGTTTGTGAGCATTAAAATTGGGTTTTAGGGCATGCAGAAGAGATATGTTAGGCTTACATGGTGCTTTCATAAAAGGGCTATTTGTAACATCCAAAACCTATTTTTAAGTATTTAATTACGAAAATGCCATTAGGTAAGTTTTACTATGACATTAATAGTCTAAATGTGCCAAGGGACTTAAGCATCTGTCTGTTAAAACCAATACGGCGTATTGGTAAGTGTGAATACGACGTATTGATATAAGAGTGGATATGGCATATTCGGGTTAATGAATACGGAGTATTGGTAGTCTAGCATGGATACGGCATATCCATGGGTATGGATACGGCGTATCAGTTAAGTCAAACCATATGTAATAATGTAGCAGAAAATATAATGTGGCACAAATATAAGAAAAGTTTACTTAAGGGACCTATTGTGTCATTTGGAAAAAGTGCCAACTAACTAACATAGATATCCATGGAGCTTCCAAAATATTCTAGTATAGTTGTGTGGTTTATGGTGTGTGTCGACCCAAGAAGGAAAAAGGAGGGAATCAAGAAATAATGATGATCATGTGATGGTGTTTAAGAGTTCCAATTCAAGAGATAAGCTTAGCTAAATCATTCCCTCAAGTAAGTAACCTCTAATTATGAGTTAATTGAAGAATTATGGGTTAGGGTTTAAGTACCCAATTTTGGGGTTTTGGGTAATTGTGATTATAAATCATATATTGAAGTGTTTAGAATCATGGGTTAAGTTATATTAAGTGATTTTATCAAAATTGAGGATTTTCATCATATGATCAAGATATGATCATATGATGATGATGGGTATGTTTATGAGGGTGTAAACCCTCTTTATATTATTTTTAGAATTGATAAATTTATGTTGGAATGATATTGTTTAGGAACCAAATGATGCAGTGATGGATTTATTAAGTTTTAGCTTTGAATGAGGTAAGTAAAATGGTTATAATATGATATTATATTGATTATATCACTTTGTGTATATGTGATTAATGTTGTTAATGTTTGGAAGCTTTGAGTTATATGTGTTTAGTTTAAGAATGATAAAAAAAACTAGTTTGGCACGACTACCTATAGATGAAGTAGACTAGTAAAAGATGAAGCTAAGGTATGTGTTAACCTTGATGGTATAGAATGATGATGCCTTAAGTGGTTTTTAGGTATGTATTATAGATTGTGGTGTGATGGACTAATGTTAATGGTTTATGATGCATAATGTGTGATTGATATATGATAACATGTTATATTCCGTTTTACTTACTAAGCCTCGTGCTTACGGTTTAGTTGTTCATTGTTTTGTAGGTTCAATGTGAAAAATGTAAGGTCTTGAATAAAGGCCTAGAATTTGGAAGCAAGGATTATAAGTGTTTGGTTTATGCATAGAGCTTAGTACTAGATACCGAGCTCGAATCGATGTTGAACCCCCAAGTGACGTAAAATGGTTTGTAAATGTTATTGTCAAGTGTCAAAGTCTTTTGTTATAGTCTTGTATAAAAATGTATGCAAATGGGTCAAAAGAAGAATGTTAAATGGGTAAAAATGATGTTTGGCTAATCACCCATCAAATTGTAAAGTAGGCTTTCGTGCGTCGTTGGGACCACAAATTTTATGAAAATGGTTTAATATGTTATGTTAATGAATTCTGGAAGTTTTTGTAAAGTATAGAGTCCCGGAAGTCAAGTCTTGAGTCAAAAAGGTATAACGGGTGATTTAGGACTTTTCAGCATATGTTTCGCAATTTATGTGGTCTGATGGCCCAATACGGCGTATCCAAGTTTGTGGATACGACGTATTGAGTTTGAGGAGTAATACGGCGTATCCATTCTCATGGATACGGCGTATTGGGGTTTTGGTCGATCTTGTTTGTGTTGTAAAAACTAAACCGTAAAGAGTTAGAAGGTGTGCTTTATACCGTTAGAAAGGTATTTGAGTCTAATTTATATTTATGATACTTTCAAGGGTTGAATGGTGATGTATTTTAGCCAGTTTATTAAAAAGGGACATAAGGTCATTTTTGGTCATGCGTTTGAGCAAAAAGTCTTAAAATTTATCATCAATTTTAGAGTCGGGAAAGAGGTGTTTCACACATAGTCCCACATCACTGTTCAACACACAACCAAACTCATCACCTTTCACTATCTAATCTTCTACGATCATCACTTAACACACCACCAAACAAAAAATATAAAAAAAATTCACTTTATACAAACATACCTACAATATATCTCACGCACACTCACAAACCAAATAAATTATAATAAAAACACCTCCGTGGAGCCCATTGTGCCTTGGTTTAATAATTGTGGTCTTCACCACCATATTGATGCCAAAAACCCCACCACCGACATGTGGTCGTGGGTGGCTTATATGGTGACTGTGTGCCATAGGGTGAGGTGATGGTGGTGCACCACCCATCATAAAAACTAGTCTAAAAGTGGTGATGGCAAAATAGTACGCCATAAAAGTAATTTCATAGTTGGCTTTCTATGTTGATGATGTTTTTTGAGCAAATTTCCTAAATAGCTCAAAACCTAAGTGATAGTCCAATATCTAGCTCAATCAACTTCCCAGAATAGACCAATGCGACTGAACAAGTGCGACTCCATTACATTATTAACACGTGTCTCATTTTTTGATAATAAGACACATGCCGTGTAAAAGATGTGTAAGCTAGTAGTTCATTAATGAGGCATTATACTTTTTGGCGACTGACGGCTTATTTACTACTCAATTCGTCCCAAAATTATTGTCCTCTATTGACTTTTTAAGTCTTTTTCTTCCAGCTTTGACATTAAATATTTTTGTTTGTGTTATATAATACTTAATGAAACGTATATGAATTGATTTGTTTTTAAATGTGTTTTCATAGTTATGATTTTCATCAAGTATTATACAACACAAACAAAAATATTTAAAGTCAAAGTTTGAAGAAAAAGACTTGAAAAGTTAATAGAGGACAATAATTTTTAGACAAAGAGAGTATGTGCGACTTGTATTTTATTTTTGTCGTTTAGTGTAACAAGTAAAACCTAATTAAATACTTAACTAATCAAAATGACGCGATTTGACTACTCTAAAGTTGAACGATTGTCGACTAATAATAAATATCTTATGCCATTGATACGTAGATAATTAAGTAGTTTTTTGTTTTTTAGTTTTGTGTATAATTAATATTGCAATTCATGTAGTTTAACTTGTGCAGTGTGTAATTATATACTCCCTCCATCCCAAAATTATTGTCCTCCGACAAAAAACACACAGTTTAAGAAAAATGCATTTATTACTGCTTTTTCTTTCTTACTTTTTGACAGAATGACAGTTTTACCCTTAACTAATTAATTAAAGTCTTCTTTAAAGTTTGTAATAATAATTTAAACAAGGGTAATATAGTAAACTTGATCAAACTTCTCTATCTATTTTTAGTATTGGACAATTAAATTGGGAAATCCCAAAAAGGAAACGTGAACAATAAAAATGAGACGGAGAGAGTATTAAATACACATATATAATAAAGACACACACAAATTAAAGCGCACACAGTGTTAACACTTAATAATATCTAATTCTTCTTCATCATCTTAATAACAACTTAAATAACATTAAAGCCTATAATTCCAGTTAACACTTTGTTCTTCGTCATTTAAAACATCAGACTAATTAATTAAACACACACACATCCTAACTATCACACTGACATAATAACCGCTAGAACCAATTTGCAACTTCACCTATGTATTTTAAGAACTAAAATACTAACTGACACACGATCTACACTTTAGGATTTATACACTATCCGAAATTACACAACTACACAAGATGAATAAAATGGAGGTTTGGATCTTAGAAGAATGAGAATGAAGACACTAATCTACAACACTTCGCTTCTTGGCGAATACGAGTGTTATTCTCTTGCACTTGATAGAGGAAGGAAGAAGGTAGAAGATGAGATTGGATCACTTGAAACAAGATTAAACTATATTAATGATCAAGAGATTTAGAGAGAGAAAGAAGGTTTTAGAGAGAGAAAGAGATCTGGAAAAAAAAAGTGCAAAGAGGAATATTTTTCTGCAGGAAATAGTGTAGTATTTATAGCCAAGACTGGGCAACGTCTCCTGTGGGCGGTCCCGGCGGTCCTAGATATATTTGGGGGCCGTCCTGCCTATTAGGGGGCCGCCCCTAGGTAGACGCTCTTATTTTTGTCTTTTAGTGGGGAAGATTGAAACTGGTATAGAACCTTCTGTTTTGGGAGGAAAACCATTTTCAATAATATTTTGTATATTTTTATTTTTGTAAAAATACTTTTGTAGAAATGTAATGGTTAAGAAAAAAAATATTTTCTTGATCACTAATCATGTTTAATGATTTGTTTATACATACCTTAAGTGATTTACGTTGAAATGGAAATTTACGATTAATAACATGTAAGCGTTTATTTTTTCGTGAACATTTTTACATTTTGTCATCTTCAAAACGTAGAGGAGTCGAAAAATATAAATAACGTTTTTAGGCATTATTTGTATTAACAGCTTTAGATGACAAGGTAATTTGTGTTTTTGGGCATGTAAAAAATCGCATGCCATAAAATGACACCATGTTTTGCGGACATTGGGATGTGTGATCCAACGTCACAGTATTTTTATGACTTGGGATCATGGTTATCTTATTAAAAGCTTTTTTTATTCGGGATTACACCGGTTTTGGGTCGGATTGTTCATGTTGCAGGTTTCTAAAAATACAGACTTCTATTGGTCTAAAGAGTTTGGTTGTCATTGTGGAAGGGATTAGTTTGCTGCTTTAATGCTTTAGGTTGATTTGCCATTTGGTTGTTTAATAACCAGGTTGCATAAAATATTAAGATTTTTGATCCAAGGCCCAAGTAGGTTTATAGATTGGAGCTGCCATTGATATAAATATTTGTATATAATGCATTGTCGAAATATTAATAACTTCTTATCAAACTTTTGTTGGAAGTAATTGGTTATTCTGCTAAATTCTTTATATGTTTTTGTTAATCCAGGACTGATACTAATGGTTCCATTCGAAAGGTTAGAAAGTTTGCAAAACTTTAGGACCAACATTGGTTGTGTAGGTAATTCTCAAAAAGCGTTGAGAGTGCTTGATATATGTAGAGAAATTAAAAAGGTATGTGTAGATGCGGTTATGTTTTGTATGGTTTTAGGGTTTGGGATTTACAATCAACTTATAAGTAACATTTAGCATAACACGTCATCATTTTTAAATTACTAGTAAAATGCTATGATTATGTTCTGAATATGTGAAGCAAATGGGTGTCTTTAAACATCTTTTTTTTGTGGGTAACTATGGTTTCCGACCTTTGATCCATTAAGCCACGGGGTTTGAACCTACCGTTACACAAACTCAAACAGGGTAAACCCCTCTCTTTTCAGGAGGTTGGCGTGGCCAATATAGGGTTGTTTGCACCTAGAAGGAATTGAACTTGA
The DNA here is from genome assembly GCA_026074375.1 of Tanacetum coccineum. Taxonomy (NCBI): domain Eukaryota; kingdom Viridiplantae; phylum Streptophyta; class Magnoliopsida; order Asterales; family Asteraceae; genus Tanacetum; species Tanacetum coccineum. The sequence goes on along the minus strand of BQNB010078826.1, from coordinate 23,072 downwards.
GACCTTACACATCTTACAGTGATAGTCACAAGCCCTTTTACCACTAGGCCACCATTGAGTGGTTAAAAAAAACTTTTTCTAGTAATTTCTAATAACGAATTTCTGATGGATCGTTTATCTAAGGGAAATGGTTCAAATTTTGAGGGAATAATTGCATTTTCAAAGGCGTACATGTCCGGCCATGGTTGTTTTTTTCCTCTTTCTTTGTTGTTTGGCCAACACCAAAACAAGATCGCCCGGCCTTAATAGTGGATCAAGCTGCATTGTTGTGACCTTAAATGCCATTAGTCTCTTTAATATAAAAGTTGCAAAAGGAATTTGGATTGAAACATTAAATTTAACTATTTTTTTACTGCACAAAATTAAGTTTATAACAAGACGTGTTGGTGGATATTAAATATGTTTAGATAGATTAGAATAAAGCTTTTTTGTGCATCTTGGAGGTGTTGTTTACCGTGTTTGATATTGTTGTGCATTAAATGTTCAAGACGTAGCTAATAACTATTTATAAACGGATATATTTCATTTCTAACAAGTATAAATTTTGTATACTGTCAGGAATAAAAATACTGATAAGGAACTAGCACATCATGTAAGATATTATACACCCTGACAGCAATGTTTGGAGTCTTCAACGCATAGCCTTTAAAGCTATGTTTTCGGAGATTGTTGGCAAGGTATATAACATCTTGCATGATATACTTGCTAGAATAAAGGTTGGGGATGTTTGAAGAAGTTTTTTTGCCATCAAGTTTACCGCTTGTGGAGTACAAAAGTTGACTAACGAATGCAATGCTTTGAGCCCAAGCTATATTTCTCCTTTCTTAGAACTTAAAGTGTTGTGGTACTTGGCAGCTCAAAATGACGTAGTTTGTTTGGCTATTGTATAAAAGGGTGGTAGCCGATATGTGTGGCAAACCATGTTATCTAATGAAGGTTTAAATGTTGCTCATATATGTTGGCATTGCACTTTTGGGGAAGGGTGTGTTTCGTTATAGTTTTAGCATTTATAATCTTCAAATAAAGATGTACAAACCTAAACATAAAGAGATGGTCATATTGAAAATTTTGGAGACTCTAACGTTTTATTCGTATTATAAATTGTTAATCGACCTATTCGGGTTTGGAGCATCTTAACATTATGAGTGAGACATTTTTAAGACCCATGAGTTTTCTATGTGGCTGCATGTTTATGTTTTGTTTAAGATAAAAACCCGACGCAGTTGATCGCACAAGCTTTTAAATGTTAGAAATCTAAAAGTGTTTTAAAAGCATTGGGGTTGTCGATAAAATCCTAGGCTTTAATGCGTATGGCTTTAGGATTATATCAAAAACTCTTAACGCTTTTTTAGAATTTTTAGGTTCCTTACATTATTTTCTTATCGTGCAAGGCTGTTTGGGTGTGTCAACTATCTTTGTATTGTGGCTGTGTGTAAAATAAGTCTCACTACAAGAAAAAACTCTTTTAATGACACACGAAAAGTGTCAGAAAATGTCAAATAAAGTGTCACTAAAAGATTTTTTTTTCACCCTCACTTATAAAAAGTGTCATTAAAAATCCAGGTGGTAAAAGTATATAGTGGCACAGTTTCCTTGGACACTTAAATTGTGTCAGGATAGTTTGAGCTATTTCTGCACATAACAGTGTCACTATTAGGCTACTAGTAAGCAACTGGTCATATGTACTTTTATACATGCATATATAGGCTGTTATAATTATTCCAAACTTATCTAGTACATACAATAAAAACACTGAGATTAGATTCTATGTATTAACGGCAACCAAAATATCGATATAAACCATGTTATTTGCGTAATCACAAACTAAGTTACGAACCTTCTTTCTCAAGTACGGAAGAAAAGTACAAGTTATCGCAATCCAACCAAATCTAAACTGAGCTAAAAAAGAATATAGGCATGCTTGGGACTTCAGAATCCTCATGTAGCTTAATTGTTCTCCTCTCGTATAAAAACTGCTCAAAAGCTTGCACGTACAAACAACATTATCAAAAAATGATTAATTTAAATTCATGTTAGATAGAATGCATTAAAATAATGGGTTGACCCGACAAGCCGTTTGCCCCAAGACAACTTTTTATCCATTTCTAAAGGATGATTGGTTGACCCATGACCCATTTTGACCCACAAAAATACTCACTTGACCCATTAACCAAACGACCCAAACCGCCACTGGAGTTAGTTTATAGTCGTGGGTAAAATGTAAGACCCATTACTTACACCTCTTAAAATTGTGTGGGTAAAAAGTATTTCTATACTTACTCTTTTAAAAAGTGGGGTAAAAAATAAGACTATTACATACCATTTATGTAAAGTGGAGTTAAAAATTAGACTTTTGTTTACATTTTTTAAAAAAGTGTGAGCAAAACTAAAAACGAATTGCTAATTTTTTTTTTTTGAAAAATGTAAGTAAAACATGTATCTTTTACGATACACTTTTTGTTGTGTGTCATTAAAAGTTGTGTCACTAAATTTGCCAAATTTTTTTTTTGTTAGTGTTGCTTTTATTTGTGTTTACGTAGTACGCGAGGTCGTTTAGGAATTTTAAAGATTATCATAAATTTATTAATGCTCATTTGATCCCACTGTTGGCATTTCGATTATTGTCGTTCTTTTCATTACTGTTTTTTTTATTTAAAGATAGTAAAAAATGACGCTCATTTGCTTTTGGTTAATTTGTTGTTTGTGATGAAAACGAACACTTATGAACCACAAGATTAAAGATTTGTAACTTCATTTATGCATTTCTTTACGAACTCACGGCACAGGCGTGTAGAGCCTGGGCTGAATTTTTCAACAAAATGTGATTTGCATTTAAATTACTCCGTTATGTAATAAAAAACCCAAAATTTTGTAACATAAGGATTAAATCGTCAATAATCATATTTTTTTAGATTGGCAAGTTATTTACAAGTGATTCGAGCTCACTAGTGAAATTCAGTCGAAGGACAATGCATAAGTACCGAACATTGTTTTTTTGTTATGCCATTTCCATTACATTCCATTGGCAAATCAACAGACAATTTCCTTTTGATTGCTCTATGTTTAGTTTTCATTGGTAATAACTTTAAGTAAAAATTAACTGGACATATGCTTTATTTCAAAGACCAAAACGATTGTTCTAAAGCTAATGTTACTAATATATTTCGCATTCAACTATAAGGCAATATACATGATTGCAGGTATGATAAAATAATACAACCACAACAGCATAATTGAAGGTAATATGCATATAAACATTAGGCATAAGTGTTTGCTACTGATAGAAATGGCATGCATGCAAATACATAGGCATATACATATTGAGAAATCCAACAGGAAGAAGCAAATTACAAAAGAATCAAAGCTAATATCGCAAGGACGATCGAAATCGTGTACGACAAACCTGTTACTGGCGATATGTAAGCCGAATCTCTATGCCGATCAAAATGTAAGTCCGTGTGAAGTATTCTAGAAGAAATAAGATCGTGACAGATATTTTTTTGTGGTAGAAGAAGACAAAGAGTCACCAACACCAGACAAAGTTTTATGGACTATAAGTATGAGTACCACTTGGGCTGGATAATATTTTTTGGGCTCCGAAAAATGGCATACTAAACCCATATGGAAACGACGTCGTATCAAATGAGATTTGAGTATAATCAAATTTATAATGCTTCATTTTGATCCCACTTTGGCATTTCGATTATTGGTCGTTCTTTTCATTATGTTTTTTATTTAAAGATAGTAAAAATGACGCTCATTTGCTTTTGGTTAAATTGTTGGTTTGTGATGCAAACGAACACATGAACCTACAAGATTAAAGATTTGTAACACATTTATGCATTTCTTTACGAACCACGGCAGGGCGTAGCAGCCCGTATGGCTGAATTTTTCAACAAAATGGGAATTGCAATTTAAAATACTCCGTTATGTAATAAAAAACCCAAAATTTCGATAAACATAAGATAATCGACAATAATCATATTTTTTTAGAACGGCAAGTTAGTTACAAGTGATTCGAGCTCACAGTGACATCCAATTGGGCAGTATGCAAGATTTGAACCTTCGCCTTATGGGTTAAACACCACTCATTTTTCGCTCTTGAAGGAAAACCCCCACGGTGAGGCTCGAACCCGAGACCTCTCGCATGCGGTAACAACCTTCTCAAAGTTCCTCTTAGTGGCCATCTGAGCTAGCCCAAATGGTTTGACAATAATGATATTGCTTAACAAAGTTCGCGTGCGGTTTCAGGATAAATACGTGCATTTCAAAACACTCTGCCGCAACGCACGACAGCCGTATCACTCGTTATTAACACAAACTCAATATTGATACACAAATGAATACACGCCCTAAATAACACCGCAATCGATACTTCTGTAAGAAACGAAAAATTGGTCACCATAAAGCTATAACATGTACTTAAACTTACAGATTGTGTGTAAACTACAAATATAAATCCAACGATGACAATAAAAGCATATCACTATGGAACATATCTTGGCAAGAAGTTTGGAAGATAAAATCGTTAACTAAACCCAAAGGTGATGATGAAATATCATTTGAGTAGATGCTATTATTGTCTACAACGAACGGTTCAGTCCAGAAATCTCCTTCTGGTATGTAACCGGAAGATTGTGGTGAAACATGAGTTGAAGTTGCATAATGAGAACCACTCAACGAAGATGATGATGTTGCAGAAATTGATGGCAGTTGTGAAGATGATCTGGTTGGTACTTCAGTGACAACTTTCTCTTCAGATTTTACACTTATTTTTTTAGCTTGACTTACTCTAGGGCTGGTCTTATTGGTCTGTAAACTTTCAATTTCTTCATACTTTGACATAATTAGTCTTTGATCTTTTTGAGCCCTGGTTTTCAGATGTGCATGCCAATGGTTTTTTATTTCATTGTCACTTCTTCCAGGCAGTTTTTCAGCGATCTTTGACCATCTATAGATATTACAGCAAAACTTTATCTAGATGACGCGGACATAAACATCTCTGCTTAAAAGTTATTAGGAATTCGTTCAATGAAAATAATTCACTCGAACTTACTTGTTGCCTAACTTGTTATGTAAACTGACTATGATGTCTTCTTCTTCTTTTGAGTAGTTCCCACGTTTCACATTTGGGCATAAATAATTCTTCCATCGTAGCCTACAACTCTTCCCACATCTAGACAACCCTAAACAAGAGAAATACCAAAAGGAAACAACATATAAGCAAGTGAAAATGTAAATTCATTAGAAAATTTTCAGGAAGTTGGAAGTTTACTAGCTAGATCATACCGGCAAGTTTAGGAAGTTCACGCCAATTGTAATGACCATTACTTTCGATATAGGCTCTTAGCCTATTGTCTTCGTTTTCACTCCAAGCACCTTTCTTTCTTCCGTTTTTGTCGAAACATGGTGCCATCACCATATTGTTATCTTCTAGCTCCCCCTTTAGATCTCCTTTTTAACGTCTATATTAACTAGTAAACCTTAAATATTTCTTGATGTATATATGTGGAAACAGGAACGTGGTTCCATTGAATATATCAATTTTAAAGAAAGACCATAAGTACTGACTTTAATTGCGCTGAAAGACCACATCGACCTTCGAGTCTTTTTATTTGTGTGGTTCCATTACGTATTATTTATTCAGTTAGAACAAGTTTTACGTAGATTTCACTAACTAGTGCATTAAAATTTAGACAAATCGCATAAAAATGTACTCATCTTAGGTTCAATGTCAATTAAAGGTACTCATATTTTTTTTTCTTCTCAATTTAAGGTATCAATCTTTTTTTTTTGTTGCAAAGTTAGTATTTTAACAGGTTTTTCGGTTACATTTCTAACGATCGTTATTTTATTATTGCATCGTTAGTCCTTTATATTATTTTGTTAAAAAAAATATTTTCTACTTATTTTTAAAACTTATACACGTTTTATACACACATTTTTTACACGTTTTTATACACATATTTTTATACACACATTTTTATACACATATTTTTATACACGTTTTTCTACATGATTTTATCCACGGTTTTATACACACATTTTTATACACATTTTTATAGACACGTTTTATACACACATTTTTATACACATATTTTTATACACGTTTTTACACACAATTTTATCCACGTTTTAAAAAAAGTGCATAAAAATGTGTCTGTAAAAACGTGTATAAAAATGCATGTATAAAATCGTGGATAAAAGCATGTAGAAAAATGTGTATAGAAATGTGTGCATAAAAACGTGTATAAAAATGTGTGTATAAAAACGTGCATAAAAATGTGTGTATAAAAATATTTATAAAACTATGTATAAAAACGTGTAAAAAATGTGTGTATAAAAACGTGTAAAAAAATGTGTGTATAAAACGTGTATAATTTTTAAAAATAAGTAGAAAATATTTTTTTTAACAAAATCATATAAAGGACTAACGATGCAATAATAAAATAACGATCGTTAAAAATGTAACCGAAAAACCTGTTAATTGTCTAACGTTGCAACAAAAAAAAAGATCGATACCTTAAATTGAGAAAAAAAAAGATGAGTACCTTTAATTGACATTGAACCTAAGATGGGTACCTTTTTATGCGATTTGCCCTTAAAATTTTTAGGTAAAAAGTTAGCCTGGTAAATACATCATCTATAGCTTTCTCTATAAATCTGTTATTGTTATAGTCCAGATCTTGAAAGCTTTGATCACATACAAAACGTTGATGCAATTATGCAATCAATTTAAGTTCACAATACGACGACTATAGTGTATACAAGTGTGAACGTGTTTTAATTATACAAAGATAATATTAATTAGGTAAGATTCATATATAAGTTAAGCTAGAACTGGGCCCGGTATGTTTAAATGTCTCTGTCTTTTCAAAATATATTTATGTACAAGTGTACATACAACCTGTGACTGGCAATATAGTCGTGTTAATATTGATTGGTTCGGGTTCGTGGATTAACGGGTTCGCGGATTTAATCATGATTCAATCCAAATCCAGACTTGCATAACACATTTAATATGTTTGTGACCCGTTTAACTTGTTTAAGTAAATAGATATAGTGGTGAATAAGGTTGTTGTTGTCGATTTAACTAATTTAAATGCAAAAATGATATAAGAATCTAAAAAATGATAAAAATAACATACAAATAATTATACGACGATTTTAATATATCTAAGTTATAATCATAAATTACTTATATTAAGTACATAACAAAATACATTTAATCAAAATCCAACATAAAATTCAGGTTAGATATTTTATTTTTAGAAGCTTATATATACTTAAACGGGTTCATGTGTTGACCATCTTAATACTTACTTAACCCAAACACGACCCGATTATTAAACGGGTTAGACGAGTTGACCTACTTTTGCCCTAAATATGTTTACCCTTAACCAAAACCTATTTAACTTCGTGTCAGGTTCGTGTCGTGTAACTCGCGGCGAGAATTTCCACACCCATAGTGTAGAGCAACAACGGATATCCTAGTGTGAAAATATCCATACACGCATGAAAATAGTAATTTACATAAACTATTTACATCTGTTAATCATTAACGTCATTAGTTTACATGTTTGGGTCATTAAATAATTTCATCGTAGTCATGTTAGTTAATACTACATACGTTTTAAAATAAATGTTTAGTTTAACTTTTCAGAGTTAAATTAGTTTTACTTTGACATTAACTATTTTTGTGTGTGTTATATAATAATTAATGCAAAATATATTAATATATTGAATTTTAAATGTATTTTTCATTAGTATACTTTTCATCAAGTATTATATAATAAAAAAATATTTAATGTCAAAATTAAACTAGTTTGACTCTGAAAAATCAAACTAGACACTTATTTTAAGACGGATGAAGTACTTCTAAAGGTGCCTTATCCATTTTTATTGTGGTTTTTTGGGTTTATGGTTTTGAGACTTATGGAAGTCGTTTAAAAACATATATGGACCGCTTCTGGATTTTAATATAAAACTGAATCGAATTTGACTTTATTTATTTCGTGTTTTGAAACAGAAAAATCCAATCCTTTTGTGCAATTGGTTTTATAACTCGCTAAAGGTTCCTTATCCAATTTTATTGTGGTTTTTAGGGTTTATGGTTTTGAGACTTATGGAAGTCGCCTAAAAACATATATGGACCGATTCTAGATTTGGATATAAAACGGAATCGGATTTGACTTTATCTCTTTCGTGTTTTGAAACAGAAAACCCAATCCCTTTGTGCGATTGGTTTCGTAACTTGCTATGGCCATCCAAATGGTAAGTACGTGTATGTATTAAAACAGGACAACTTGTAACTTTAAGACTACTCTTATCAGTCATTGGAAAAAAACTCCCCCTTCATCGGACACATCAACACCACATCAGCTCTCTCTCTCTCCACTTTTTCACCCTCACTCCCTCTCACAATTCACCATTATCCAATTTATTGTGGTTTTTAGGGTTTACGGGTTTGAGGCTTATGAAAGTCGCCTAAAAACATATATGGATAAATTCTGAATTTTGATATAAAAGTGAATCGAAATTGACTTTATCTCTTTCGTGTTTTGAAACAAAAAAAAATCAAATCCCTTTGTGCGGTTGGTTTTGTAACTCGCCATGGCCATCCAAATGGTAAGTACGTGTATGTATTAAAACGAGACAACTTGTAACTTTAAGACTACTCTTGTCAGTCATTGGAAAAAACTCCCCCTTCACCGGGCACATCAATGCCACATGTGCCCTCTCTTAACCTTTTCACCCTTACTCCATCTCACAATTCACCCTTATCAGTCACACTACCCTCACTAGATAAACCAAAATTTTATTTATTAAAAATAAAACTTGTATTCATTAAATAAAAATGTAACAGAAATAACTAAAAGCATACACGTACGGAATTAAAAACGTAAACACTACATAGATAAATAAAAAACGTAAACTAAATTGGAATGTTCCACCTCGCCCTGAGTACCTCCTTTAACTCTTCATTGGTAGTCGACAGATATAACGCTTCGTCTTTTTGATGTTGATCCATTCGTCAGATTTCCAGCTCTACATGCTTGAGTTCCAGCTCCATCTTTGTCATCTACAATAACTCTGTCATGTCCTAGCCCTTTTTGACGTTCTACGAGTCGTTGACGATTGCATACTCGTTGACCATCAACTTGGACAACGATTCCACATCAAAGCCAGTTATTGAAGATGCCGATGAGACGACTTGAACGAACTTCTTGCACTTTATCTTCCTTGTCCCTGGTCGTGCTATTCAAATTAAAACTTCCCTCTCCTAACTCCTTCATGTTAAACGAATTATCGTCGTTTGACTTGTATCTCTTGCTCTTATGCTCCTCTTTTTTTCCAAAAATTCTGGAACTTCTTGTCGAGTCCATTTATCACACTTTTTTAACACCTCCCAGCAATGAAGAAGTGTAAATGGGATTGAATACTCAACTTGATATTTTGTTTGTGCATTTTGAAGATAGTACGAGCAGTGACCTTTAAAAGGAATTCTCAAAATATGAACGAACTCTTTGAGAGCGAAGGAAAGTGATTTATTTTGAATGACAAAATTAACAACGAAGTGACCTTCAGAGTCGTAGTTAAACTCAAGTTGACTATAGAACTCAAGGACAAAACGAGGAATGATTTTCTCATTTATTTTCAAAAGACACTCGAACCCGATAGACTCAAACTTAACATTGATGTAGTTCATATTTTCAAAGTGTTGACTTACAACCTGACCCTCATGAAAGTATCGTTTTTCAAGGAGTTTAAATGTGTTTTGAAGGGGTTGATCAAATTCATTAGATATGATTGGAATGTAGTTACGAGTGTTTTGGTGATCTAATCATGTGATGCGAGGCATTGTTACCTAAAATAAGAGAAATTCCATGTTTTATTAATATGAACTCATAATGATGACAGGAATTTGTGCCTAGTGCGTACCTATATGTAACAAATGTAGAGTAACGGTTAACTCGACTCTAAAAATAAAACCTAAGAGTTAACCCAAACGCTCTTTAGTTTAATTTTGCTCATCCAAACATGTCAAAAAATACATATGAATTATGTATATCGAATTTTGTTCATGAGATCATTATGCATGTATGCAAAAACGTTTTTAGGATGTATTAACAATGCATAAAAGCATTTTTATGGTGTTCCTAACGTGAGTGATTTTGAAATAGAATTGGGGTTTTGTGCGAAAAATAATTTTTGACAAACACACTTCAATTATGCAAATCCTATGTCTATGGGAAGAATATTAGTTATACATTGTGTTGTTGTAGTCCTAATTGCACACAAACACAAGAAAAATGAAAATCCCCAATTTTGAGTTTTTGTTTAATATGAACCCTAGACACAAATTTGAAAGAAAATAGACGAAATGACTTACAATTGGTGATCTTTGTGATATTAAGAATGATTATTAGTGTTTATTTGATCTTCAATTAGTGTTTTAGTGGTTGATTTTAAGGTTTGGAGGGTTTTGGGTCGTGTTTCGTCAATGGCTGCATAGAGGGAGTGTTTGTTTTTGTGTTTTACAAAAATAAGGGTGACAGACATTTTAGTCCTGACTGGTGGCGGTCCCATATCAATATGGGGGCCGCCCAATTTAATCAGGGGCCACCCATGATATGGGGGCGCCTCCAGTTGAGGTGTTATGGACTTGATTTTTGACTAAAATTTTTACTGAAGGAGTTACGTTTTAATTTGCATTTCGCGAATTAAAAATGCTTAAAGTACTTCGAACGAAGTATTTAAGTTGTCACGACACAGAGTGGAACACGGACTAGAATCGAGACAGAAGATAAGAAGGACGATTTGTGGAATGTGTTCCATCATTCCTAAACCAAGATGTAGATAGTTAAACGATTCACGTTTAAGGGGTTTAGTGAGAATGTCGACGATATTGTCGATGGATGGCACTTTTTCGATAGAGATATGTCCTTTCTGGACATTATCACGAAGTAAGTGGTGATGAATTTCGATGTGTATAGTTCGAGAGTGTTGCACCGGGTTTTTGCTAAGGTCGATCGCGCCTTTATTGTCGCACATGATTGGGACGTCGTCGAGTCGAATGTCGTAGTCGATAAGATCTTGTTTCATCCATTGTGCTTGTTGACATGTCTTTTCGGCGCTTACGTATTCGGCTTCGGTAGTGGATATAGCAAGAGCGGTTTATTTCTTTAAGACCCAAGATGTTAAACAACATCCCACGAACGTACAAATAACGCTAGTGCTCTTTCTGTCCACATAATCTCCCGTATGATTAGAGTGGGCATATACTACGGTTTCTATGTCGGTCCCCTTAGGATACCATAATCCTAAGTGCGTAGTACCTTTAATGTATCGAGTACGTATACCTTTAATGTATCGAATATAGCCTTGTAACGCTTCAAGATGATGAGGTTTTTTTGGATACCTCTGGGAATGCGTGCACAAAAGGAAAACACTAAACATGATATCGGCCTACTTGCCGATAGGTAGAGTAAACCACCTATTTATGCCTCATACTTGGTACTGGATCAAAACCGACACATATTCTTCGTCTATTATGATTTAGTATCCGTGGACATAGGTGGTTTTCCATTGGTTTTAAGAATCATCAAAAGCCAAAATTCTAAGCATTACCTTATAATATTGCATTTGTTTTATTTATAATCCAAAGGGAAGAAGTTAAGTTTTCACCCATCATGCTCATCACGAACTCCATGCATGAATTTTGGTAAATTCATACAATCCACATGTCTTGACAAGGTCGAACGCGAATATAATGTCATCGACGAATATATGGAATACATGAATGAGATATAAACTTTTCCTTACTTAGTAAAAGTGTTTTATCTACATCTCATTTATACTCATGTTATATATAAGAAGAACCTTTTTAATCTATCAAACCAAGCTTTTGGTGCTTTTTTAAGACCATATAAATCTTTCTTATAGATTATAAACATTGATCCATCATTTTTAAAGTCAAATGAATCCTAAAGGTTGTGCCACGTATACCTTCCTCATTGATAAAACCATTAAAAATGCACGTTTTACCTCTATTTGGAAATAGCTTAAAATCAAAGCACAAACATAAGCTCATAGTATTCAAATAAATTATCATGAACTGTTAATTTCTCGACCGGAGGACCGGTTGAGGGAGCGCGAGTGAGTAAATAGATCTATTGGGACTAATTATCCCTATCCGCTTTGGTTCCACTTAACGAAGAACAAACGGATATATGTCATGTCGATTGTGCACTATGGTGGTCTTTGGTTTGGGACACCGGTTAAGGGCAGGAATACTATGCGACAGGATGTAACATGCCCTGTTGATTATTAGCTTCAGTGTCATGAGCTTAGCGCAACAGTAAATACTTTTTATGTGATGTTGTATCTGTTATAGTAGTCGCATACGTTTTGAAATCTTGTGGTCCACTCTTGTATTAACTTAAACCTATGAATTCACCAACATTATGTTGACGTTTTAAACATGTTTCTCAGGTGCTTAGCTTGGATTGATTCTTGATGCTATGTGGAGTCTATGTGCTATGTGACTACGCCAATTTCAAGACTATTCTATTATTTACTCGTTGTCATTATCAAAACTTTGTTATGCTTCCGCTACTTCTAATTTAAATATTGTGGGTTGTAAAACTTACATTTATTTTCTTTTATGCAACGAGTAAACTTTTTCAAACGTCCATGATTAGTGGTCGTTCTTTATTGCTTTGTGATCGGATTGTTATGACGTCACGCCCTCGGACACGTATTCCGTCCAGGCCCCGTTTGGGGGTGTGACACTTTCTTCCAAACACCCTAAAGTAATCAAGAGTAAGTTTCCTACCTCTCAAGAGTTCATAAGGTGTTTTACCTAATATGGCTCTAATTAGGATTCGGTTGAGGATGTATGTTGAAGTATCTACGACGTTACACCAAAACTTTTAAGATAACGATTGTTCATTCAACATGGTTCTACTCATTTCTTGTAGTGTCCTATTTTTCCTTTCTACCACGCCATTTGATTGTGGAGTGCATGGAGCCGAGAAGTTATGTGTAATACCGTTGGCATTACAAAACTCTCTAAATTGCACTTCATTATCAAATTCTCTATCGTGGTCTGTCCTAATTGACACTATTGAACATCCTAATTGATTTTGTATTTTCCTACTAAAGATTTCAAATTGCTCGAGGGCCTCGATTTTATTGGTAAGAAATCCTGTCCAAGTATAACTAGAGTAGTCATCTACTATGACTAAGGTGTAGAGGTTTCCTCCATAACTCCGTACGGCGGATGGACCGAAGAGATCCATATGAAGGAGTTCTAAGCATCTAGTCGTTAAGACTATATTCTTAGCTTTGTGACTAGCGTGAGCTTGTTTTCCAATTTTGCAAGCATCACGGTAATTTTCTAACTAATTCCTTAGATGCTAAAGATTAAATGAGAAGCATATTAGCGTGACCTAATCTCCTATGCCACAACGTGGAGTTTTCATCAATCGTTGCAAGACAGATTTTGTCTTTCGGCTTATTTCCTAATTTCATTATGTATAAGCCTTTCTTCCTAATACCTCTACCTATAACCTTACCGTCCTTAGTGATTTCACTATCATGTTCAGAGAAAGTTAATCTACATTTATTATGACATATTTGGACTACACTTAGCAAGTTAAATCTTAAGTTATCTACATGTTCTACATTATCTATGTTGAGAGAGTCATTAGAAATCGTGCCTTTGCCAATGATGTTACCGCGAAGATTACTACCAAAAATGACATTACCTCTGTTGTATGCTTTGTAGGTTGAGAAGAGATTTCGGTTACCCGTCATGTGTTTAGAGCATCCGATATCCTTTATCCACTCATCGGGTTCCAAGTCGACTCCAAGGCATATCTATTTATATAAGACAATAACTCAAACATTTAGTCCCCAATATCTCATGTGTACACAGTTGTTAGTGCTAAACATCCCTTGCATTTGATGCAATTGATTGGTATGTGGAAATGGAGGACATATTTCCCATGGCATGTAACTTTGAGGTTGAAAGTTGTTTCAAGTTACGAGAAAGCCATGAGGTTGGTTTTGTCGACCAACATTCCTTTTTGGTTGCGGTGTCTTCGAACGAGGATAATGATTATTTACTCTTCTAGGTGGTGGAGTTTGACCTAAAACTTGGTTTATAAAATCCAACTCTGGGTTTTAACGTTGGTTTATAAAATTGTTTAACCTCATTATCACTAGCAACGGGAATTTTAACATTGTTTACCATTATGTGTTTTGGTCTAGGACCCAAAATGGATTTTTGAAAAGAAACAAAATTTTCAGATTCTGGTGAACAAACATGCAGCCCCTTGATTGCTTTGGGGGGCGTCTGGGCTTTATGGGGGCCGCCCACATTATTTGGGGGACCGCCACCAGAGGACGTTTCTTTCTGAGATTTCATAAATTTTATTTCCTTAGACTTACTAGTTGATGCTTCACATGAGTTGAACCCTAAAACTAATTTATCACCGGAGGGTTTTTGATTGCTTAACATTTCATTTAAGCAATGTGTGCTCTTTTCAAATTTAGTTAGTTTAAGAGCTTCTTCTTTGAGTTTTTCGTTGTCAATTTTAAGTGATTGACAATTTGTACATTCGAGATCAACTCCATTGTTTTTCTCTAATGTAGACAATTTTAATTTTAGTTTACTAAGTTCATTTTAAACTATTTCTAGTAACTTTTAGCTGTTTATTCTTAGTGATTATTTTCAAACTCATCTTGCAAAGTTTATCATATTCATTATCTAAAGTAAAATCATCTATTGATGAATTTGCATCACTAAAGTAAGAGGAATCGGAACATACCTCATTTGATGCTTGAGCCACAAGACATGTTTCGTCTTTAGCCTTTTCATCATCTTCTTCACCGCTATCACTCTAAGAACCTCCGACGAATGCTTTTTGGTTCTTGTCTTTCGGTGGTTTTGGACATTCTCCAATAAGATGATTTGGATCACCGCATCTAAAACACTTCATATCACTTTTGTCGTTCTTGTCGTCTCGGCTTCTTTGGAACGTCTTTTTGTCGTTCCGTGGTTGTCTTACGAATCTACCTCTTCTCTTGAAGAACTTCTTGAAGTCTCTAACCGCCATGGCGTATTCTTCGTCTTCACTTCCGGAAGTCAAACACTCCTCATCACTAGATTCCTTCTTAGCCTTTAAAGCAAGAGATTTTCTTTCTCCTTTAGCTTTGACTATTTCAGAATCTTTCTTGATGATCATCTTGTAAACTTTGAGGTTCCCGATGAGTTCATCAAGTGACAGTGATGTTAAGTCTTTCGACTCTTCAATCGTCGTGACCTTTGCTCTCCATTTGGGATGTAGAGCCCTAAGAAACTTCCTAACATAATTCTTGCTAGAGTAACCTTCATCAAGAGCTTTTAGACTAGTAATAATAGTATTAAATCTAGCAAAAGCATTATCTATAGATTCGTCTTTAGAAATGACGAATTATTCATATTGTTGTACCAAATGGTCAATCTTGTTATCTTTGACTTGACTATTACCTTGATGGGTGATTAACAAAGTTTTCCAAATTTCTTTTGCTGTGTTACACATAAAAATTCTTTCATATTATTTTCTTGGCAAAGCGTTGTAATAACCATTTTGGCTTCGTTATTTTTCGCAAGCCTCTTTTTAAGATCATCACTTTGTTTTTCAAAAGGGATAACCTCATCTAGTTTGGTTTTCGGATTTTGTTCAATAGGTTAAAAATCACCGTTAGTAATAACATGCCAAAGATCAAGATCTTTTGATTTAACATATGTTTTGAATCTATTTTTCCAATAAATAAAACTATCACTTTCAAAGAGTGGTGGTCTTTGCACGGATTGCCCTTCTAGATATTTGTCGGAATACATAGATCGATCCAAGCTTTAAAATACAGTATATTTTAAAAATCTTGAGTGACCTCGGCTTCTGATACCAATTGTGGAAACTAGAAAGGGGGGTTGAATAGTTTACAGGTTAATTAGCGTTTTAAAATTTAACTTCTAAAATTGTTAGATTCGAGTATATGTTCAATCAATCAACAATGTGAACCAATCAAGATAACTATCTACTTGTAATAACTACACAAACAATATAAAGAGATAAAGGAAAGAACGATCAAACCAAGACACCAAGATTTATAATGGTTCGGCTACGAAGCTCTTCTTCTCCCTACTCTACTCCCCGAGTATCCGGCTCGAGATTTCACTATGTCAACAAGCTCCCTTCAGGCAGAGAAAACCGTTTACACGTCGCTTACGTTATTTTCTGACACTAAGCTAAATGTCGAGTCCTAATCTTAGCTAAAACCAATCTACCACTTCACAAGTACTACACAATCACAAGATCTACACTATTAGATTTACACACTATCCGACTTACACAATCACACAAGATAATAAAAATAGAGTTTTGAATTTTAGAAGAAGAGAGGAGAAAGCACTAATCTATAACACTTCGTTTATTGGCGAATACGAGTGTTCTTCTCTTACACTTGATAGAAGAAGGAGGAAGATAGAAGATGAGATTTGATCACTTGAAACAAGATTAAATTATATTAGTGATCAAGATATTTAGTGAGAGAAAGAAGGTTTAAAGAGAGAAAGATGACTGAAAAATTCGTGCTAAGAGGTGTGTTTTTCTGTTGAGAATAGTGTAGTATTTATAGCCAGGAAAATCCAACGGTTAGCTGGTGGCGGTCCCGGCGGTCTCAGATATATCTGGGGGCCACCTAGCCACTTAAGGGGCCGCCCCTAGACCAACACTTTGATTTTTGTCTTTTTGTGGGGAATGTTTATCCGGGTATGTTTGTTTCTTTTTTGGGAGAAATCTGAAATCAAAATTTATGTTTCTAAATTAAAACATTATTTTTATTTAACAAAACTATTTTGTGTAATTTTGTAAAAATATAGTTTTGTAGAAGTGTGATGGATTAAGAAGAAAAATTATTTTCTTGATCACTAATTAAGTTTAATGAATTTTATGTCTTTAAATATTCAAGGGCTTGGTAGCAAGTCCAAAAAGGAGTGGGTAAAGGAGTTATCTAATAATAATAAACTTAATTTTATTGCAATTCAAGAAACGAATGATGGAGAGGTGTCTCACATGGATGTGTAAATTTATGTGGGGTATAACTCGGAATTTAATGACTACGTGTTTAGTGAGAAGTAGCGCGTGGTATTCTGGTGGAATCTTTGATTTTTGGTATGTGGGAGGAATCTTTTTTCAAGAAAGATTATGTTACGATCTCGGATTCGTTAGTAGCATTTATGGGACGTGGATCTAGTAAAAACTAAGTTCTGGTTGTGTTCTATTTACGCCCGCAGCAACTTCTTTGAGACGGAGTTGTTATGGGAACTATTTAATGATTGTGTTGGGACGTTGGAATGGAGAGGTTTTTAATGGTCGACTATAACGAAGTGGTTACCAATGTTGTAAGAGGAGGTACGTGTTTTTATGTTAATAAAGCTTAGCTTTTTTAATCAATTCATATCATCTTATAGGTTTAGTGGATATTAAAAGGGAGGGTTACACGTTTACGTGGTCACACCTTCGGCGGAAAAATGTGTTAAGTTGGATAAGGTTTCTTGTTTGGATGGTATTCTTATATTTTTCCCCTCATTTTCGGCGGTTATGTTTGGACCGCATCTTTGGACCCTCGTCCGATTTTGTATGTGAAGTTAAAGTGGACTTTGGCACCGATTCCTTTAAGGTTCTCTCATTTCGTGGTTCAAACACGTTGGTTTGATGATATGGTGGAACAGAAATTGGCGCGCCTTGGGCTTATTCGGACCATAATAAAATGATTCGGTTTTTAAACAGGAAGTTACAAGAGTCAAAAAAGTTATTAGTTTGTGGGTTTAACGAATATGAAAATTCCGAGTGCGGTTCTAAGAAACTCATTGTTTCTGGGCTTCGTGATATTGATAAACGTTTGGTCAATATGGGCCTATTGATTCGGTTGATTTTTAGGCGATCAAGGACCTTAATGAGTAAACTGAATGATCTAAAGGAGATGAAGATATGGATTTCGTTCGAAAAGCAAAAGTCAGCTATGGGCGATTGAAGGTGACGAGAATCGAAGTAATTCTCATGGAATCATTAACAAGAAAACGGGTATAATTAGCATCCGTGGTGTGGTTTGTTGATGGTACGTTGGTGCACAGGATCCTATCATAGTGAAGAAAGCTTTTAAGATCACATGAAGCTCGTTTTATAAGCCTACAAAGGCTAGATTGACACTCAGTTTCTCTTTCCGAATCGGTTATCTACAGATCAGGTTTGCGACTTAGAGCGTCATGTGTCTATGGATGAGATTAGATTGTCTGTGTGGGATTGTGGTGTCAATAAGTCACCGGGCCGGAGGGTTCACTTTTGACTTCTTTAGAAAATTTAGGAAGGGTATAGGTCCGGATTTCTGTGGAAGCAGTGAGATTCTTTAAACAGGGCTCGTTCTCTACGGTTGTAAATCTACTTTTATTGCTCTATTCCAAAGTCCTGGATGCAAAATTCTGTCAACGGGATATGCCCTATTAGTTTAATAGGGTGTATTTATGAAGTCGGTCACTTAGATTTTGGAAGCCGTTTGGCTAAGTGTATTGCAGGGGCCTTTTGCTAACATCAATCCGCGGTTTGTTGCTGGAAGACAGATCTTGGATGGTCCTTTCATTCTTACGAAGTGTTGCTTGTGTAAAGGCAGAAAAGAAAGCGTTGTTTTTTAAAGTTTGATTTTGCATAAGGCTTATGGATCGGTCGTTGGACTTCTAGCTTGACGTCCTTGAGTGGCTTTTTAGATTCGGTTCGACATGGTGTACTTGGATTTGAGGTATTTCTGTTTTTGCTAAGGCTTCGTTTATAGTAATGGGAGTTCCATATGAAGACGTTTCATATTATCGGGAGTTAAAAAAGGTGATCGCTATGCCTTTTTTTTATCTGTTATGGAAGCTTGCATTTATCCGTTTGTAAAGCAGTTGATGAGATGTGTTTAAAGGCATACAGTTACGGGGTCATGTGGCTTATTCATTTATTTTATGCGGATGACGCCTTTTTTATTGGTGATATGGTTGTATAATAATTTGAGAGGTATTATTCAATATTCTTAATGTGTCCATCTCGCTGTCGGGATTTACAGTTAATATTCATAGAGCCAATTTTGGGTGTGGGGGTCTGCGGTCTAGAGTTGAAGGATATGCTTCTCTTTAGGTTGGCACAATTATGAAAACAACGTTCCGTTATCTTGGGGGTCTGGTGGGCGGCTGGGATGATCGTCATCAAGTGGGGATGATGAAATTTTAAAGCTTCAATCGCGTTTGTCTTTAATGGAAAGCGAAAACCCTCGATTGGTGGTAGGCTTACTTTGTTAAAATCAGTTCTTCGGTGCATCTTCCCTTTTATAACATGTCCTTTTTTAAGGTCCTAAAGGCGTTGTTACGGTTAATGGAGTCAATTCGTGTAACTCTTTAAAGGTGCCTGCATGTAGAGAAAAAAACTTCCTGGATTGCTTGGATAAGGTGTTTAGCTTCGAAGAAGAAAAGGGGGTCTTGGCGGTTTCGATTATTTCGCTCTTAATCTGAGCGTCCTCTTAAAGTGGGTTCTGGGAGTTTCGTTTCGCAAGATGATTCTTTGTGGTTTTCGTGTTATCCCAAAGCGGTACAATGGGGATAAGATTGATCTCATTCACGTTCGTAAGGTTTCCATATGGGATGTTCGATTTTGATAGGAAGTTCAAGTGCTCTTAAGTCATCTGGATTTGATTTCTTGTCGTAATTGTCTAGAACGTATCGGGGATGGTCACTCTTACTAGTTTTTGAAATGAGACTTGGATGGGGGAAAATACCTTGTGTGAATTGTGTCCGTGTTTGTTTGCCCTTGATTTCTGCTCCAAATATTTGTGTGGCGGCTAAGAGGCTGGCCCCTGGAGTAGTCTTTTCGGGGACATCAGTAGAGGGAGGGGTCGGAACAGCAAGAATTCTCAGATTTAAGTTCGTTTTTGAATTCAGTTTGTTCTTTCAACGGTCTAATGATCGTTGGTATTTCTCCGCTTTCCTAGCAGTGGTGAATTTAGTGTGAAAGATACTCGTCTTGCTATTGATGATTTGGTGCTTCCCTCTCATTCTGAGCCGACTAGGTGGGTTAAGTTAATTCCTATTAAGATTAATGTTTTTATGGAGTGGCGAGGCTCGTGGGGGTGTTTGCCTACTAGATACAAATCTGATTCCAAAAAAGGTGTTATTTGGAGTCCACTTATGCCGGTTTGTTTTTCCGGCTGAGAGGATGTACATCATTTGTTATTTCGATTTTTCTCTATCTCTAGGAGGTTTGCATAGGTGTTTGTCGTTGGTGGGAGACGATCGATTTTCAGCTTTGGCGTTCTTCACAGAATGGGACGGAACGTGGTTCTCTTCTATTCGTCTTCCGGGTTTAGTTAAAGGTTTTTTGGAAGGAGTCTTCTACGTTGCTTGGTGGTTTATTTGGGGATTTCGGAATCGTTCTACTTTTGATGTTAATAAGCCGTCTAGATCGATCCTTTTTGAGAATATTGTCTCTTCCTCCTTTCTTTGGTGTAATAGTAGGTGTAGTAGAAAGTTCTCTAGGGATGATTGGCTTAAAAACCCGCATTTAATATCTTTGTAATTTCTTTTCTAGCTCCTTGCTAGTTTATAAAATTTTGCCGTTCAAAAAAAAATTAAGTTTAATGATTTGTTTATCCATACCTTAAGTGATTTATGTCGAAATGGAAGTTTACGATTTATAACATGTAAGCGTTTATTTTTATCGTAAATCTTTTTATATTTTGTCATCTTCAAAACGTAGAGGAGTCAAAAACTATAAATAACATTTTAAGCATTATTTGTATTAACAAATTTGATTTGTGTGTAACCAGGGCCGTAATTGAGGCTGTGCGAGGTCGGCGACCGCACATGGCCCAAAAAATTTTAATGGCCCCAAAATTTTTCCTGTTAACAATTATACGTATTTTTACACATATTTTTCTCGAAGAAAAAAGTATTTTGATGAAATTTTTTCTCAAATGACTAATATGTTGAACGTTTAATTAACTAATTTGCATTATATCTTATAAACGATAACACTTTATATATAACCTTTTTTTCGAAATACCTCATTATGTAATTTTGTCAAAGGCTCTCAAAAATTTTAAAAATTTAAAGACAACCCCTTGTGTAACCCAAATCGAAATCCAAAAGGTTATATTCAAAGTCGAATATCAAACACCGTTGATTATTTAGTTATTTGCACATCCTTTATCTATACTACATATAAAATATTTTAGACCCTCTCTCTTATTAAATGCAATCCAATTTTTTAAGTAATACAAAATTTAATACATGATGTACAACATCTTATGCAAATATCAAAATTCTCTACACATTATTCTTTCTTTATTAAATGCACATATTTTTATGTAATACAAATTCTTATGCATGTTGTACAACATTTTATGCAAACAATAAAATTCTGTCACACACCTCTCTCTCTTCATTCAATGCAAAAAAAATTAAGTAATACAAGGATTGATACACATTGTACAATCTTTAATGCAAACAACAAAGAGTTGAAATTTAATAATACAAACATTCATGCAATATGTACAATTAACCAATTTACAACACACACTTATTGACTGGTCAACACATTTAATGTTATTATTAAAACACACATTACTAATTAATGTAATTTTTTAAAACACCCTTAAAATGAAAAATACATGTTTTTATACGCATTGTACAGACTAATAAAACACACAAAGCTTTATACAATTTGTATGCTAATACATATAGTTTTGAAAGCCGGACTGGGTCAACGGGTTCAACCGAGAACATGAGTGGTCACCGGTTCGGATAGCAAATAAAAGACATCTGAAAACGAACCGGAAAGAAGTGGCTGTTAATTTGACGAATATAATTATTAAGTCTAAGGCTCTATAACGAGCTATTATATGTTCAAAATGGAGTCTCGAAGAAGGGTGGATGGAATGGAGGGAAAAATAGTTGAAGTTATAACTTGTGTTTGAAATCTCACTCTTAAATGGGCTGTTATGTTTTGCTTTAATGAGTTATAACAACAAACTGATGACTTTTAAATGACTATTATGTTTTGCTTTAATAAGCTATAACAACAAATTAATAAGTCATTAACCAATATTGATTGCACCATTACACCATATGTTACAATATAAATGTGTATAAATTGAAGGCAATCTCAACCATTCCAGAGATACCACACATAAAAACACACAAGAAATACGAGCTTTATTCATACGTTTTTCAGCAATCTTTTCGATTAGAAGCACACAGTTTTCTGCGATCTTTCAGGCAAGTTTGTCAAGTCCGGCTATACAATAGCTTTGAACGTTATATCTTGGGAAACAGACGACGAATCTATTATAAGGGAATCGTGTTAAACACGAGCCTCGTGTCACGACCTTTTACTGCTTTTTTTATTTATCGTTCATATTGTCTGACTTCTGCTTCTACCCATTCTATAAAAATGGGTGAATCGGACCTGATCGGGGTTATTTTCCTTTTTTTTCTCTGATTAATTACAAGGTACTCGCCGCTGCAACGCGCGGGTACCTGCTAGTTTGATTCAGTGTATTTTAACTCGTATTTTAATATTCAATATAGTAAATACATCGACAACAGAAAAGAGGAAAAAAAAGTGCAATGACGTATATGTGCTGATATCATGTACTGCTGGACACTGTCAGTTTGTCGTGTAAAGGACGCCATCAAACGCAATTAGTGGATCTTGAACTTAATTATTGCGAAAAATAAATTAACTTAAGAGAAATTTCCTACTTGTATTCTTATTAATTATTATATATATACACATTCACCGATTAAAACGAAGTCGTTTTGACTTCGGGCCTAAATTGCTATAGTACTGGGCTCTTATTTTGGGCCAGCCCGATTTTAGTTTTTTTTTTAAATTATTTTGTTTTTGGTTTTTTTTAAATTTTTATGCACAAAGTAGGAGGAAAAAAAAATATTACAAAAGTTCCGATTTATTCAGATAAAAAAAATACCCGCG
>BQNB010078825.1:0-30436 GCA_026074375.1 Tanacetum coccineum | reverse complement strand
TTAAACATAACTTAGTCCCTTTTATCGGTTTTCAAGGATAATAAAAATTGTAGCAAAAAATACTAAGAATGGAATTTTGTAGAAAATTTGGCATGACCTATTTGTTTATACACGTTTCCATTTTTACCAAAACTCAAAGTTTTCCCTTAATCAACATATGTTGCAATATCCGCATGTAAATATATATATATATATATTTAGACGAGATCGAACACAACAAAACAGATAAACCAAACATACCCTATATGGGTTGTTAAAAGTAAACAAACACACCCTATACATTTTTAAAACCCAAACGCACCCATGACTGCAAAACCAAACACCCTGGTTCGGTTGTTAACTGCCGAACCAAACGCCCCTTAACTGCAGAAACAAACACCCCTATACGGCTGAACCAAACAGCCCTATACGGCTAAACCAAACATCCCGGTTTGGCAGTAGAACGCATAACCAAACACCCCTATTCGGGGTTGTTAATACACACAAACAAACACACCCTTTATGGCCAGATTTGCTCAACATACACCCCTATTCGGGTCTGTTTCACAGCGAAACAAACACCCCTATATGTGGGCGTGTTTTTCAGCCGGGTATACCAACGAAACCATAAGCCGAAACTATCAATAAGCACAAACAAACACAACCATCTAAACTTGAAGGATATGGGGGCGAAGTGATGGTGGCGGTGAGGTGGTCGACGGTTGAGATGGTGAAATGGAGATGGAGATGATGGTGAGGGTGGGGCGGCTGGTGGCGTGGTGACAGCAGCAAGGTGGTGGCGCGGCTGGGATGTTGTTGGTGGTCACGGCGACGGTGACGAGGGGTGGATCTGGTGGTTCATCGGAGGGAGTGGCGGCTGGAGTGATGGAGGTTGGTGGCGTGGTGTTGGAGAGGAGATGATGTAGATGGTGTAACGGTGGCGACGATAGTGTTGCGGTTGGTGACGAGATGATGATGATGGATGTGGTGGAGTGGTGATGGTGGTGTTGATTTAAGTGGCGGTGGGTGGCCGGAATCCGGCCGGGATCTGGCCGGAAAAATGATGGAGGCGCCGGAATTGAGAGAGAGAAGGAGGAGAAGTGTGTGTTGTGTTTTTATGAAAATGAAACCCTAATGGGTTATATTTATATAAAAAAAAGTTTTAAAATGAAATGAAAAGTGTATAATAGTTTAGGGTTGATATTAAAAATGTTACCAGAGGGACCAAAGATGTAATTTTTGTTAGGTAATGGTTCGGGTCTCGTTTGGACTAGTTAACGATTGAATTAAATTACGAAAGTTTTTTCGTTGTTTTCCAAATCATTTTTCCCAATAAATCGAGTATTTACTCGACTATTATTTTATAAATTTTTTTATAAAATTATATTTAAAATGTTTAATATTTATTTGGGTTTCACGGGCAAGCTTTGCCCGTAAAAATTATACTTTATTTTGAACATTCGCGTTTTTAAATAAGCGTTTTTGAATAAGATATTAAATGATTTATTAAATATTTTTATTTAATAAAAAGTGATAATTAAATATAATTTTAATTATTTTCTTTGTCGGTACGCGTTGTTTTCAAAATTTTGCGAGGCTATTTTAGCCCTTTTCTGTTTGGTTTCAGGTCTTGGGTAAAACTGGAAAGTTGTCTGGAATGTCGGTTTACATCAAATTGCTTTAGAGTTCGAGTCGTGAAAACAGTATTTAACGGGTCATTTTTGATAAACCAATTTAGGAATAAAATATATCTTCTCGTTTTCAAGTCAAATAAGTTAGAAAAAAAATAAATTTGCAAATGAGCGATAATAATCGTAATTATGATTTATTATTTAAATACGTTTCAAAAATTTACCGGCTACGCGGTAATCGTTTTTATGTGACCGTAAAATGTCAAAACTCAAAAAGTCAAGTCGGAACCAAAAAGTCAAAGGGTAAAATAGTAATTTAAAATTCTGAAAATTTCGGGTTGTGACATTACCTACCCCTTAAAAGGAATCCCGTCCCGGGATTCGATTTTTGTTAACCGATAGTGTGACCAAGAAAAGATTTAGAGTTTAATAACCCAATTATAGTCATGACGTTAATAACTCTATTTAGCAAAATTTGACGTTTTGACACCTCTTAATATATATACATTTTGGCTGAGTTTGACCAGGATATATAATCCACCATCATACTTGTTTTGCCTGAATCTCCTAAAAGTATTCCTCACATTTTCATTCCCATTATTACCATGTGCTTTCCCTCCATTATCATCATTTTTATTACTCTGTGCTTGCCCACGGTTGTTATCATAGTGCCCAAATACTTTACATATACTGCACTTTGGTGGTTTCCATGAATACTTAACTTCAACAAACTTAGAAAAACTACACCGGCTCTCACTGCTTTTGTAACATATTTCAATTTTGTCTTTAAATTCCTTATCAGTTTGTACTTCCACCAACACCCTAGCATAACCTACTCTTCCCCTTCCTTCAGTACACATTCTAGTAGTAGTTTTATCCATTATCAATGTCTTACCCAAACTACTAGCAATAACACTAATACCATTCACAGTCCAAGCCTCTATAGGAACATAATACAATTTAACCCCTAATGGAAGAACTTTAGGCTCTTTTTTATCCATAACCACACGTGTATTCCACTTTTGTATGAACAAAGGCTTATTGTTGACAATCCATGGGCCACTTTCTAGTACATGATTCATCCCCTCATCACCTCTAAACTTGAAAAGAAATATGGCATTCTGAGTAATAATGTCAATTAACCCATACTTACCCCACATTCTACCCAAATTGTATCTCAACTCAGCATATGACATTCTATAGCCAACAAAATGACCACATAATGTCATTTGCCACTTTTTGATTCCTTCATGTAGAAATTCATCATCAAACATCACAACTTCCCTTCTATTACTCACACCAGTAGGAATCAATTTTAGCTTATTATCAACCACATTTTCACAAACAGTTGTGGCATATGACTTCAAATTAGCACCTTCCATATCCAACTTATTATCATTTTTTTTATTATCCTTAACATGCTCATTAGATTCAATATCACTCCCATTCCTATTAGGTGTACTATTATCATCATTCACAGTCATATTCCTAACAGGTGTAGTGTTAACATTCTCAACATCACTTACAGACAGAATCAGTTCAATGCTTCGCAATTGTTGGAAATAAGTCAACATACATCTCCATCATCTCAAGCTCCTCTATTCCATTAGCAATAGTCTCCCCAGTAATACCATAACCTTCACTATCATTTTCCTCTATTTTATCACGCACTTCATCATAACCACAATTATTCTTATTTCCCATGAGATCACACACAGTATCCCCAAATTTTAGAGGAATTTTGATTTTACGCTTCGATCTTCTCCTATTTGACATTCTAGATTGCAATTAGGGCAAAAAGTTATGAGAAACGAGAGAAGAATTGTAAAACTACTCCAAATTTCAGATCGGATCACACCACGATAATCGCAATGAGAATCTGAATCGAATGGTGTAATTTGTTTGAAACAATTGTAGAGAAAAAAGGCAAGAAAAGTGAGAATTAAAGGTTTTTTAATGGTGGTTTTGGGCTAAAAATACATGTTTTGAATGCATGATGTACAAGAGAGCTTTTGAGTTGATGAAAGATGGTTGTTTTTCTTGGAGTATGGAAGTGCCCATGAGTTCTTTAGCAAGTGCCATTTGAACTTTGAAGTGTATGTTTGTGTGTATTTTTTCACTTACAAGAGCACAACTTATGGGTGTACATCCGAATCTACTTCTTGTATGTCACCGTTGACAAAAGATTGAGATGGAGTACAACTTTAAAAGGGAAAAAATAAAATCAACAAGCCATAACATACAAGACAAAATATGTATATAAAATAAACAAAACTTATCCAATGCGACTTATATATCACTCTTATAACCCTAACCCAATTTTAGGTAAAGTGTAAATACCCTCAGCTAAGTGTGTGTAAATAGAACTGCGTGTATAAAAAAATAGTCACACACACTCATACTCACACGCTCGCTTACACATATATATATAAAGATGGAGTCATATACATTCATATAAACATAAAAGGATAAGACATATCTGTATCATAATTCATACACATAAAAACATAACGTATATGACACACATTAAGTGTACTTGGAATACGATCGGATGATCGGTGACCCAGATAAAATCATGTAAGGCTGCTTTTATCAGTCACTGCAAAAAACACCCCCTCACCGGACACATCAATGTCACATCAGTTTCATTTTCTAGTCCCTTTTCAATACTTAGCATAGTATTATTTTATCGTTTTATAAAATGTTTGCTTATTTGATTTTTGCCATGCTTAGTGTAGATTTAATTTTGTCGTTAAATGCTATGTTTGTTTAAACTGTTTAGCTTTGTTTGTTTAATCATTATGAGTAGCGAGTAGTTTAATTAGTGCTTGTTAAGTGATATAGTGATTTGGTAATTAAGTGTGGAATTGAGAAAAGGTTTAATTAATAAATAATCTTTGATTATTTTATATTTATAGTTTGAATGTTTCAAAGGGCAAAAGCCGGAGAAATAGGAAAACTATACATCTAGCAATTAATATTTTTCAAGAGATTTTTGTCCAAATTAACCAATGTTGTGAGATAATTTTCTTTTCTAAGGAGATTAATTCGTTAATAGACCTTAATTTACACTTGATGAACTTTTCACATCACTTAGCAAGCATATTAGTTATTTTTATCTTTTAGATCAATTTAGCATAATCCTTGTAGTTTAATTGCTTAGTATAATTATAGCATTAATATTAGATTGTTTTTGTTGAATTTCTAAGCTTGCTTATTTGTCTCGTTTTAAATACTCGTTTTGTTTAATGCTTACTTGTTTAATTGTTGCTTTGCTTGTTTTTATGCTTTTATTTACTTTATCATTATGTCAAGTAGAATTTAGAAAATTGATTAGCTTTAAACTAACACCTTTATATATATAATATATAATAAAATATATATAATGAATATAATCTAAAAATAATCAATGAAACCGAGAAGTAGTATAGAATATTCTCGGGTCGTTTATCCCCAACGAGGCTGTGCTTGAAAATCGGTACAGTTGGAAAATTGGAATTTGAATGGTATTAATGATTAAGAGGATTAGAAAGCTAAATTATCTACTAATGTGCAAAAAACGATTGAGAAAAACCTAAAAATTATGGGATTAAATTGAAAAACGAGAGCAGGAATCCCGAACGAGGGGTCAAAAACCTAAAAAAACAAAGTTAACCAAAGAAATTTTTACTTCTAATCTACTCTAGGTGACTAAAAATTAAGTTTGAAAAAGACTAGACTGAAAACGGAGTTAAAACAAGCTTTAAAATGAAAAAATCAAAAACGGGGCTAAATCCCGTTCTTTAAAAGATGGAATTTTGCAAAAATGACCCTACGAAAATGAAAATAATTTTCCTAGATTAAGAATGACAAAATAAAATTTTTAAAATTTTTTTATATTTTTTTGACTTTTTATGTATTTTTTATGAATTTTTAAAGTTTCTAATGAAAATTAAATCTAAAAAATACTAAACGATTTTTAAAAATTATGAAAAAATTAGGAAAAATAGCTAACACTAATATGGTCCTAGGAAAAATAAGCTTGTATCAACAGCTTATCCCAATAAGCTGTGAATAAGCCCAAAAGGGCTGATAAGCAAAATGGCCTAAGTGGGTTTATTAATTAAATATGTGGACTAGTAACTGAAAAAGACCCAAGGGCGAACGGTTAAGTGTGTGGGCTGTTAAGAGAGAGGTCGCAGGTTCGAGTCCTGGGCCTCTCTTTTTAATGATGCTACAGTAACTTTTTTTTTAATTTTTTTTAAACACACTTATACACTATATAAAAATAAGCACTTTTCACAACTACAACTATTTATGAAACCCAAAGAATAAGCTGGAAATTAAGCAAAAAGATGGCAGGTAGCTTTTTTAGCTAAGTACACAAAAAAAACTAACTGTTGGGCTCTTTTTTAAGCAAATAAGCACAAGCAAAGCATAAATAAGCAAAGATAAGCCCTACCCTATACCTAATAAGCAAACACAAACAAAAATAAGCAAAAATTAACAGCTAAATAAGCCAGAAAACTCAAATTAGGCAATAAGCCATGGTGGTGCAGGGCAGCCTAAAGGGGACAACCTTAGGGGCTTATTTTTAAGCACTTAGAGTGAGCTAATGGCTTAACAGCTTGTATGGGCTTAAAGCCTATACAAGTAGCTTCAAATATCTATAAAGAAAACAAAAATTGAAAAACTAATAAGCTAAGAAAAAGGGCAATAAAAAAGGCTGCACACAAACAGTGGCCTTCTTTTTTGGTTTTTCAAGAAAAATGTGGCTTATGCAGCCCACAAAATAAGTTACAAAATAAGCTTAAAAGTTAAAAACAAGCTAAAACAGGTGTACACAAGCTCCTAATGAGCTTGTGCACAAAAATTCAAAAGCTAAAAACAAATTTAACTAACTAAAAAATGGAATTGAAAAAAAGACAGTTTTACTATGAAAAGTTTAACCAAATTTTTTTTTGACAGAATTTGACTTGGGGAAATGTAAACCAAAAGGACTTTTGCCTATGCAATTTACACTATAACTTGACACAAAATCAAGACTCACAACTGTTTTAAAAGGCTTAACTAAATGAGCACTTACAAACTGTGCTATCACCACAGTTTTAAAAGACCTATTAGAAAAACTTGAAAAATAACTATTGGACTTAAAATCTTTTAAAAACAGCTTAATACCAACTTAATAAGGCTGGCCAAAGTTGGCCAAAATGACCCAAAGTGTTTTTATACCTTTTGACCCACTTTAGAACCTTAAACCAAACACCCCCTTAAGTAAGTAAAAACAAGTTTTAAACTGAATTTGAAAGATTTAAGCAAAATTTCTTAAAGACCAAATGACAAGTATGAAATATAAAGCAGAAATAAGCAATCTCAAACAAGAAATAAGCACTTAATGAAGCAAGTAAGCAATAAGCAGTTTAAAAGGCAAATAGGCATATTCAAGTGAAACTTAAAGATATGACAAATAAGCAATAAAGAAATGACAAATAAGCATAGAAAGCAAATAATAAGCAATATAAGACAGAAAATAAGCAGAAATAAGCACAGCTACAGTAATAAGCCAAAATTGAAAATAGAACACTTACAAAGGGTCCAAGCTTTTTGTAATGATATTAAGCTTCCAAAAGCTTAAAAACAGACCTATGTGCTTCCCACAAGCTCTAAACCAAGACCTTCCAATATTCACCTTGCTCCTTGCTTTCTTTTTGTGATTTTTATATATTTTTGATATTTTTCTTTGATTTTTTTATTTTTTGACAGAAAATAAAACAAGCTTATATATAGGCTGTTAATGTCTTAAAAGCTTATATAAGAGCTAAACAAGGTATTTAAATGACAATTTTAAGGCAAAGACAAGTATTTAAAGAAAACACACAAATTTCATTAACTTGAAAAATTAAAGTGCAAGTATTTAAATGACAGATATTAAAATGACATGAAAAGTAAATTGCATTAATAAAAATGGTACAAATATGTTTACAAGCTTTTGACTTAAACAAAACTCGACAAAATTACAATGAACTATTACATGGATATTTATACTAAAAACTAAGGTTTGAGGTCTTCTCTTCTGTGTTTCTTGTGCTTTCTATGTGAGGAGAAAGTCATAAGCAATCTTGGCCCTTGGTTAAGCTTTGTCCCAAAGTCAAACGATCCTAGCCCTTCTTTTTCGTGTCCAATTGGCTTCAAGGGGATTGCCAAGCTGTACATTGAGGCCATGTGGGTGTGGGGGAGGAGATGGTGATGGATTTGGAGTGGTGTGAGGAGGTTTCCAAGGTGTGAGAGTGACAGGAAGAGGGGGGTTGGGTTTTGGCGGGAAAAGGTTGAAGGAGATAAACAGTACTATCGTTTTAATTTTGAGACAGGGGCGAAAGTTTGGGGAGTATACAGGTTTAGTCCCTCAACCTTTATGTTGTTATTGCAAATTAAGTCCTTGTGGTGGTTAGACTTTGGTGAATTGGCAGAAACAGTCCCCCATGGTTATATAGAGTATTGCAATGAAGGTCCTTGTGTGGTATAAGTTTCAACAGTTGGCAGGATTGGTCCCTCTACTTCTTTGTGGGTTTATAACTAAAATGAGTTGGGCTTTTTGTTTAGGATTTGGGCCCGTTTATGATGTAAGGCCCATTTGGTCTTCAAATGTACCCTTAATGGGCTACCCCGGCCCATTAAATGGGTAAGGGTGGGCCCATTAAGGTCTTCTTTGATTACGGCTTCGGTCTTGACTTTGGCTTTTGTCGGGGTTGACTTTTTGACTTTGACTGGACTTTTTGGTCTTTGGCTTTGATTTGACTTTGTCTTTTCACGCTTTTCCATTCCGTGCTCGGTTTTGTCATTTTTGACTTGGTTTTTTTCGTCCTTTTCTCGGATATCCGTTTCCTGCACAAAATAAGTGAAAACATACAAATACAATGTATTTTTGGTACGTTTTTGGTCATTTAAGTCCGATTTTAATGGTGAAAGGTATGTGTAATTAAACGCATACCAAAATCCCCCATACTAAGACATTGTCGTGTCCTCACGCAATGCTATGAAGTAAGCACTTAGAAAACTAAGAATCTCGATTCCCCTCGACTAATAACCTCAAAAAGTAGCTAAGTGTTCATCAAGGGAAATAAAGACTCAAAAGTTTCGAAAAGCCCCGTTTTTACCATTTTTTATATATACACTTATTCCTACACATATTTTTGTATTTTTTATTTTTCTCATTTTTTTTGTAGTTTTCATATTAAGCAACTAATTAGAACGTTTGACTTTCGTTATTTTATAACTTTTAGGGATCATAGAACAAGATGCATTTCGATCCGAGAATGCCCCAAAAAAGGATAAATTCATCGTTCCCGACTTTTCACTTATTCCAAACCAAGCTTAAAACAAAATCACCGTTAATTATGAGTTAAGATGCTAACACTAGCCGTCCATCATCGGACCCACCATAAGTAATCATGTCAAGATTGCCAGTGATCACATGTACGATAGTGAGATGATACACTAATCATATATATTTTTTTATTTTTTTATTTTATAACAAATTCGAGATCTTGAAACATGGCGCTCTTTTGCTTGGTTAAATATTTTTATGCAGGTAACAACCGGAAGATCATCAGACAACATTGAGTTTCTACCGACCTAAGAAAAGAAGGACGTTCTAACAAGATTGATAGGCGGCTGGTGAGTATTATTGAAATACTGTTTTTAGCCTGTGTATGACATTAAATCAATCAACCAGAGCGTATTCTTAAACTTACTCAAGGTGGTGATAAGGTATGCACACAAGTTTGATCATATTTAACCAAGTTACGCTTGCACATTGTTAAGAAGAGGTGGTAAGATAGGCAAACCATGTTGCTAATGGTCAAATCGGGCTTTTCTTATTATTCTACGATATAATGATGGTGGGTATCCATTTTTGCCTCCATTCAGAGACTTGCAAAAAAACAAGCCACTCAAGAATCTTTAATCAGGAAGTTACGGGCACATGTATGAAATAAAGATAGCACTGTTTTTCCATTTTAGAAATTGAAACACACACTCTCTCTCTTTGCATATCATGAATGTATATTTGTTATGTTATGTGAAATCTAAATCAGGGAGTTTGAAGAAGAGAAGAAAGGATTGATGGCCAAGCTGCAGGTAATTTACTTCTCCGGTTTAATGGTTAATTTATACACTAAAGATGGTCACAATAGGCGGTTTAGGTAATTGGTCATAATATGAAAACTTTGCTGTTTATTTTACTTTATCATTTATAGTTACTTGACAGGTGGAAGAGAGTAAAGTAGAGAGTATAAGGAGGGTCAACGCAGCTTCAGATAAGCTGCTGCAATGAATAACGTAAACAAAACTGAATATTGAATATTACGGAAGAAAGTAATGCGAAAACAATTAATAGAAAAGTAAGAGAATATGATACAAGAGTTGACTACTCAATGTTAGCCGGGAAAGAACCATATGGAACTTGATAATAGGTTGTTCCAAACATCCTTACATGGTAAGTCATGTAGTCAAACGTTATATTATTAGTTAAAAGAAAGATTTTTATGTTTTAGTTTCTATTATTTTGAATCAGTTGAGTTCAACAAACTTGGTCATGTATATTTGTATTATATTATTTGTTGTAGTTGCATGATATATTCAAGCTAAAGTGTTCAAAGGTAAATTATTAAATGTAGGAGTCCATATATTTATATATCAGATATTTTTTGGTGCGGTGAGTAAATTTATTTTGCGGATTATTATTTAGTGTGTACCGAGTATATGGGTTGTTTGGGACAACTTATTAAAACTCACTCATCAGTTAAGTTGAAAGAGCACACTTATCATATGTTTCTATTGCAAGAATATTGGGTGTGTGGATGATGGAAAATAGTGTAAAAAGCCACCAAATTAATTACCATATTGTATAGCTGGAGCATTTAGGATGGTAAACCAATAGTTAAAAATGATATCGGTGCACTTTTTTATGAACTTGCTCTTTGCTTCATTCAGTTTTATTTGTCGGCATATTATAATTCTCATTTTATGTATGTGATAGTTTGGTAGAGATATAGGATAGAGATGTATATGAGAAAATATAAAATACGTCTTCTAATCATATTATCAAATTGTTATTTCTAATATGTTTTGCTCTAACTTATTTTTATTGCATTTCTATCTTTAATATGTTTTGCGTTATTCAATATTTATTTACCACTTATAATTATTCATATTATTATGAAACAAACCCGCCCATCGGGCGGGTCATGAAACTAGTATATATATTAATATTTTTTTAATGGGTGTGAAATTATCGAAAATATTTTTGGTTTTTTAATAAATAAGCGCAAAAGGAGCAAACACCCCCCACACTTATAAGTTTGATTGTCCTCAAGCAAAATAAGGAAAAATAATAAGCTTTACAAAACAAACATCGAATTATGAAAAATATTTTTGGATTGTTTAATATGCGAAAACAGAGATGTTTGACAATACCCAATGATCTTCAAGCTGTATTAACATGACTAAGCACCTCACGAATAAGGAAAAATATAATTCACTTAAACACTCTTATGTGATGTAATAGAGGATAAAAGGGAAATCACACTCAATTGTTCAAACATGACCCGTTTCATACCACAGGCTTGTACAAGAAACAAAACTGCACCGACAAGGTGTAAGCACCAGATATAAATATCAAAAGAGGACTTTTATTCGGGTTGTAACGTTAGGCTAAGGGTTAATAAGGGTGTGAATAAGGCATGAGAAATAAACTGGAAATGGTATTATAATAATACATGTCGACATGTCCAAGAAACCCATGTTGCTAGTTACGAGAATCCACAAACCCGTGAGGTTATCGAACATCTCATCAATATATCTGGCACATCTCATAATATATCAATACGTCATAAGTGCCAACAACAATCTAGCTCTTGTTCATCACTTTTTCTTTCTCTCCATTTTTATTCCCTTTTTTTGATTTTTTATCACCTTTTTTTTTCTTTTTTTATATAACTAACAATTCCCCCACACTTGAGATAAGCATACACAAAAAAAAACGAAAATGAAGAAGGCCTTCTTCATCTTCAACGAAATGGTGCAACACTCATAGCAAAGAGCGAGCAAACCTTAAGCAAAACTCAACCAATCATACCGAGCAACTCGCAACCAACCATTGGGACTTTCGATAAGGGGTAAGGCTAGGCTAAAGGTTATATATTTTTGTATAATTTTTTTGTGGATGATAGAAATGAATAGATGGTTCAGAAGGTTAAACTAGGGGTATCTAGCAATAAAGGTAAGTGTTAACAAAAGGGTTTTATATATGGGTGGTTAGCTGATCAGTGTAACCAGCTGAAAGAATAATATGTTAAATGGAATAGCTATTTGGTTTAATCCTAAATTGCCTCTTTATCACATAAAAATACCTTTATCACGCAAACGTGATCTCACTGCGGTCTTGTAATGATTTCAAGCACAAGTTCTAGAATTAATAAATCACCGGCACACTCATATAATTTTAAACCGATGCCAATGCTCCAGAAAAGGCGACAAAACTACAAATATACAGTCGTAACGACGGATGGGACACTTGTAGTTGCATTCAAACCTTAACTCGAGAGAGCTAAATGCAAAAAATTATCTTACATATCAAAGATGGATACCTGAATTCCTTAAGATCTAAACCTTACATTTTTTGGGTGATTGGTATAAATGCGCAAGTAATGTCATTGATCCTGAGTCGGATCTGCTTTATCAATCGGGACACATCTCTAGTTTAAAAACTTTATTTATTTAGTAAGTTTAATTCAAATATATTAACCTAAGTGGCAAAAGAATTTAAAAACAAGATTAGATTTTTAGATTACCGAGGGAAAACATGTCACACCCCGCCTAGGCGGAAACACGAGGCGTAACATCATGGATATCATCACATCAACAAATCACCACATTTGGAAAATGACTCAAAATCACTTAAATCATATTATTAAAATAATCCAATGAAATCTAATATTTAAAGTAAATATTCCTAATAAAATTCCAAAACAAAGTCAAACAATCTCAAAACCCTAAAATCTTAAAACACATAAAGAGGTGGACAATCTAGCATTGATTCGAATCCCACTACCCCCCATATCTTCCATCTCACTGCCCCTAGGTCCACTCCCATCCGTAGACTCCAGATCCAAATCATTGTCGGATATGTCATAAATTACATTCTCACAGATTGCTTTTAACTTAGAAATTTCTTCTTCCTCCTTGGTTGGTTTGTATTCTGGGAATTTTCTTAGAAATTTAGTAATTATACCATCTTTAGCAGTCACTGTTGTTTCAAGCTTTAATACCTCTTCTCCCTTAACTAATTTTGTGGTCAACCTCTCTTCAACTCTGCATGGGTACATGTCAATCGGTATACAGATCTTGTGGTTACCCCCGCCTTACCCAAGCCCTTGTTCCTGGTTTATAGTATCCCCTACATCCTTTTGCAATGGCAACCCCCATACGGAACTTCTTATGAAAGTGAGGAGGCATAGCTAATTTATCAAGAGATAAGGCACACTAAATCAGATAAAGGCAATCAAAATAGCTAAAAAATATATAACAAAACTAATATATAAAATCATGTAATAAATGGGAAAGACGCATACTAGTTATACCACAAAACGCTTAAGCCCTAACATGCATCTACATAAAGGACTCCTAGGTTATAGTCTAGGCTTAACCACCTACTTCTCTATAACCAAAGGCTCTGATACCAATCTGTCACACCCCGCCTAGGCGGAAACACGAGGCGTAACATCATGGATATCATCACAACACAATAGTGTCAACAATAGAGTGTACTAAATGAAATAGATAAACAAATGAGACATAATGCGTCATAACAATATCTAACACAAGATAAAATAGTCTTGCATTACGATAGCAAAGTCATACCACAAGGAAACATACTCTAAAAGTCTAAACAATCAAATAACAACCAAGTATCAAACAATTCAAATGACATAAATAAAATCTCTAGGAGAATGACTCCGCATGCAAGCCTACAGTCTCACTAGCCACTCTTCCTAACTTCAACATCCTCAAGATTGCTACCTGAAAATGATGCTTAAAACATCAACAGAAATGTTGGTGAGAGTCATAGGTTTAAGACACGAAAACCAAATCCAACCATAATTTACTATGATAATTAAGAAAACATTGCAAGACATTAAATGAACTATCATACAGGCTAACATGTAAATCCAATCAATCACATAAATTCCTAGCAACGACCACAAGACTTCTCATAGCGTACCAAGGTCCCTGTGGTTACCCCCTTAGCCCAGGCCATGGATACTCCTAAAGTAACCTTTCTGCTCGCTAGGCCATAGTACCATCCACTAAATAGGCCATGGATACCCACAGGTGACCCCCTAGACTTAGTTCGTAATTCTCAATATCACATCACAAAACATGTAGCACACAACATACAATAGTCACGTATAGTCCATGCATCTTTGACAACACATTATCACAGTAATCAAAACATTTCCAAACACTTTGCATCATTTCCACCCCCAATAAATCATAAGAAAAGAGGGGCTATGAAACTCACCTGATGCACAAGCAGCTTCCAAACAATATCAACACAAGCTACACAATACAAACACAAACGTGTTACATGTGACCAAGCTAAAAGCTCAAGCCCATGTAACTCACATATAATGGATGTTGGGAATTAAGCACATTAGACTTAGTACTGCCAAGTCAAAGTGTTAGTACTGCTTAAGTCATAACTGCCAGTATAAACCAGTTAGTACTGCTAGAAGAATGTTAATACTGCTAGGAATAAGTTAGTACTGCTAGTACTAATTTAACACTGCTGAGGGGATTTATACTGCTAATAAAGATTGAAGACTGCATGAAGATAAAGACGTGTGAAGAGATGTAAAGACGTGTTAAAAGATATGTATTAGTTATCTTGTGTGTATTCTATATATTTAGAAAGATATGCATATAAGCTTAATGTTTTAGAAGATTCATAGTTATCTTGTAAATGAATCCTTGGTGTATAAAAGGAGATCCTAGGTTTTGGCATTAGAATTACATCATATCAGTCTTTCATAGTATCCATAACTTTAAGGTTGTAAACCCTAACACTATCAAAGAGTGTTCGTATTAATATATTGAAGCTTATTGTTTTGGTAATATTTTATGTTTGTCAAACATACATTGTTGTTATTCTTCTTAGTGGTATAAACTAGATTCCGCATAGTTTATATCATATACATAAAGTTTCATTCTTAGTAGCTTTGGATTTATCCAAGGATACTAAACCTTACATCAAGCTAAGGAGTTAAAGATCTATTCATTGGGATCAACAAGTGGTATTAGAGCTTGTTGTGAAGCTTTGAATAAGAAGAAACAAACAATATATACTAGATCTATTTCTTCAGTGATAAGTTGAGGGCAGGAACTAATTTCTACAACTTGACTTCAAAACTCCCTATCCTCAACCCAGGGGACTATGATCTCTGGTTAATGAGGATAGAACAATACTTTTATGGGAATGATTACTCCCTCTGTGGAAGTACATTAAAAATAGTAAACAAAGTTTGAAGAAACTGTTTGGGAGAAAATGAGCAGGAATATAACCTATGCTGCACAAGAAACAGCAGGATCAAGAATGGAGATGAAAGGCTAGAGGAAACTCTGTTGATGGCACTCCCAAATAAGGTATCAACTGAAGTTCCATTCATATAAAGATGCCAAATTGCTCATGGAAGCATTGAGAAAAGGTATAGGGAAACAAAAATCCAAGAAAGAAGTTCAGAGAAAACTCTACTCAGCAATAATATGAGAACTTTGCAGGATCAGTGTTTAGAGACAATGGATAAACTGTTTGATAGGTTTGCAAAAACTTATATCGGTTGGAGATTTAGGCGAAGTTTTAACACAATGAGGACATTAAACTTTAAACTGTTGAAAAAGTCTTCCATCCTGAATGGAGGACTCATGCTTTGGATCTAGAGGAACATACGGAATAGAGTACCATCAGTTGGATGACTTATACAACCAACCTGTAGATATCATGAACCTGAAAATCTTCGGATCAACAAGTACAAGTCAAAATCACAAAATGTGATCTTTGTGTCCTCCAACAACACTTAACGCAATAGCGGCACAATGAAGCAGATAACATGTTAGGGAGTTAGTGCTGCTCCATATCTAGAGTAATCCTACATCTGGAGACACTTAGGGATGCTGTGATCTGTGCTTTCCTAGCTAGTCAGCCACAATTCTTTACTTTCACAAGAGGATCTAGAACAAATTAATCCTGATGACCTAGAAGAAATGGATTTGTATGGGCGTTTGGCTATGCCTGATATTAGAGCTAGGAGATTCAGCAAGAGGACAAGCAGGAAATGGATGTAATATGGTCAAGAGTTGGATTTGTTAGGTTAAAGTTGGTATGCTACAATTGCCATAAATATGGTCACTTTGCAAGAGAATGTAGAGCTCCTAGAAATCAGGAAAATAGAGAAAGAGAGATTAATAGAAGAACTATAATAGTGGAAACTCCCACTAAAAATGCCTTGGTTGCTCAAGATGGAATTGAAGGGTATGACTAGAGCTACAAGCTGAGAAGAGCATCTAATAAACTTTGCCATTAATGGCACATAACATTTCAGGACGTTTCTTCCAGATCAGGATTCTGAGATTAGAATTCTTGTTCTAAATTCATGTGTAAAAAAGCTTATGCTACTCTCAAAGAACAATTGATAGAGTTGTCTTCAGATTACAAAAGCCTCAATTAATTTAGTATATTATCAAAGCTTTGTTTGATTCAGGTTAGATGCTGAGATAGGCTAACTACTAAAGAAAAATGAGTTGAGTTTTAAGAAAGCCTTAATGTTTTAAAATTGAAGTCAATAGATTGGAAAAAGCAAAAAGAAAAAGAGAGATGAGTTAAAAACTAACATTAGAGAAGGTTTCAAAATTTCATCTAAATCTTTGAATAATTTGCTGGAAAGTCAAGTCATTGACAAGTTTAAAACTGGACTAGGATATTAATGCAGTTCTTTACTCTGCTTCTCATGTAGTAGAAAGCTTTGTGAATTTATCTGAGATGTTAGAAAATCAAGAGAACAATTAAAGTCCAATATATGATAAGGATATCATGCAGTTCCCACCTTTTATAGGGAATGTTTATACCGCGCAACCTGATTTAACATTTATAGATGAAATAGTTGAAAGTGAGAATATGGATGTTACTACTATTGTTACACCTAGCAATGTTAAGACAGTTGAGTCAAATTATAAGTTTGCTGGTGTAAAAAGAAATAGTGATGCAGTAGAACCTAAAACTCTTAGGAATAACAGCTTTAGACCTCTAGTCATTGAGGATTAGAACTCTGATGATGAAAGTGAGGTAGAAATGTTACACCTATAGATTATATAATGTTAGTTTCTAGCACTGGAAAAGAGAAAACTTGTTAAGTTGCTAGGGGATACAGTTGGGAATGGTAGAAACATATACAAAACAATACTCTATCTAGAGGAACCCAAGAAAACTAAACAATTTATGTCCCAAAAACTAGGATGTGACTTTTATATGATAATTAAGTTGTTTTATTTAGTGTAGTTTTGAGCATCTTCATTATATGTGTGATAAAAATGTTATAAGTCTAGTGTGGAACAACTCAAGTAGGGTGAATCACAAGAACTTTGCTAATAAAATGACTTACCCTCATCCTAATAGAAGATTTGTTCCACAAGCAGTATTAACCAAGTCTAGCAAAATTAATATTGCTGGTGCAAGTGTTAATACTATTGTCAGACCAGGTAATACTGCTGGCTCAAAACCAACTGTGAATCATCCTAGATCAATATCAAATGCTTATAAAAGGGGATATTCACAAGTCACAAGGCCATTTAACAAGTATTCAGAATACAAAAACAGTATTTTCAATAAAAAGGTTAATACTGTCAGGGTAAAAGATACTACTGCTAGGGATAGAGCAGCAGTAAGTAAAAATAAGGGAAAAGGGGTTAATGCTGTTAGAGGGAATCAGCTTCTGGTATTTGGAAAGCCAAAATAGTAGTGATAAAATACGTTCAATATAAATATTCTTTACAATTGAGCACGAGGCGATCTAAGTCTATAATTGGCTTGGATCCCTAAAAGAGTCCAATTCTCTTATTTTATGTGCAGGGCAACCCACATCAGAAAGAGTACAAGGAAAAAGGATTTATTGACAATGGTTGCTCAAGGCACATGACTTGAAACAAATGCTATCTTACTGAGTATGAAATTATGATGGTGGATTTGTTTCCTTTGGAGATGGTAAAGGTAGAATTTCTGGAAAAGGTAAAATCAAAACAGGACCATTAGTTTTCGATAAATGGTGTAACTTTCGTAGGAGCTAAGTATAACTTGTTTAGTGTGGTCACATAATATGTGACAAAAAGAATAATGTATTTTTACTGGACATGAATGTCTTGTTTCTCTTCTGACTTTAGCTACTTGATGAAAGTCAAAGTCTTGCTGAGAGTTCCAAGAAAGGATAACATTTTACGTGTTGACTAAAGAGTGTAGTTCCATCTAAAGGTTTAACTTGCCTCTGTTAAGGACACAATTGATGAATCCATTTATGGATAGGAGGCTTGGTCACATAAAACTTTAAAACATTGAACAAACTTGTAAGAGGCAAACCTTGTTAGGAGGTTTTTACCTTTAAAGTCTTTGAAAAATGACCATTCTTGTGTTGTTGTCAGAAAGGAAAGCAACACAAAGCCTTTGTAAGATTAAAATTGTAAACTCAATCAGTAGTAAACCCTTACATATGTTCATTAGACTACTTTGGTCCTACAAATATTAGAGTTTAATGAACATGTCTTATTGCCTAGTTGTCACTGATGACTTTAGTAGATTTTTTGGGTATTCTTTTTGGCATAAGGATGAGGACTAGTGAGATATTAAAGAAGCCTTCTAATAGAATAGAAACTCAAACTAGATCATAAAGTAAACAAGTTATCAGATGTGACAATGGGAGAGAGGAGATTCAAAAATCGTGTACTGAATCAGTTCTGTGAAATGAAAGGGATCTAAGAGGGAATTCAGTGTTGCTAAGGGGAACTCCCTTCGCAGATGGTGTTGCTGAGATGAGGAATAGAACACTTGATAGAGGCGGCAAAAACTATGTTAGTTGACTCTAAATTACAACCACCTTTTGGCGAGCAGTTAATATGCTTGCTTGTTGCTAAATGTGGGTATTAGTCATTAAGCTCCTTCATAACAAGACACCTTTATGCACTTCAATGTATGGAGAACCCAATTGATAGACTTCATGAAACCTTTTGGGCGTCCTGTTCCTATCTTAAATACCAGGGATCATCTAGGCAAATTTGATGGAAAAGTTGATGAGGGATTTTTTGTTGGGTACTCTATAGTTAGCAAGGCCATGAGAGTATTTAACCTAAAGGGAACTAGGATAGTTGAAGGAGGTGGGGGGGGGGGGGGGGGGGGGGGGGGGGGGGGGGGGGGGGGGGGGGGGGGGTGACCTTTAACATTGATTTCTAAAAATAGACCTAATGTGATAGGAACTAGACCAGACTGGCTTTTTGATGTTGATTCTTTGACAATATCTATGAACTATGTGCCAGTTGTTGTAGGAACACAAACTAATGGTATTGCGGGAACTAGAGATAACATTGTTACAAGTCAAGCTGGAGAAGACAGAACTGAAACAAAAGTACATCCTAATACCTATCTGCACGACTGATCCATTAATCTCTCAAGGTCCTAAGAATTATGAAGAAGATTCTGGAATGAAGCCTACTCAAATGGATGAAAGTGGAGCTTTAGATAAAGATAGGGATGATGATCAAGCCACAAGAAGTGAGTTTGAAAGACTACTTCAACAAGAAAAGTAGATTGTACATCCTAACAACACTAATAGTATTAATACTGTTAGTACACCTGTTAGTACTGCTGCTGTGTGGACCATCTTGTACTGATGTGATCTCATCACCTAGTTAATGCTGCTGAAGCTTTCTAATGCATTGAGGACATTTGTGCTTGAACAATTTTTCCTTTTCAAAAATTGCATTTACACTTCTACTGTTCAAATTGTGACTTATACTGCTTCCGGTTTTCTTGCTCTCGCGTGATTTCGTCCCTTGGTGTATTTATATCATATATAGATAGGTTTTAAGGG
Source organism: Tanacetum coccineum (assembly GCA_026074375.1). Taxonomy (NCBI): domain Eukaryota; kingdom Viridiplantae; phylum Streptophyta; class Magnoliopsida; order Asterales; family Asteraceae; genus Tanacetum; species Tanacetum coccineum. Next base: position 10,662 of record BQNB010078825.1, on the reverse strand, counting down.
ATGAGCTCGCGCAAAATCAATAATCACTATCAGAAAAAGCTTCCAAGTCAAATGGTGAATCTCTAGGATACCAAAGGCCCAATTTAGGTTGACCTTTCAAGTATCTAAAGATCCTCGAAGATGTGACATTTTAGGAGTAACTTGGAACCTTGCACAAGCACAAACAATAAACGTTATGTTTGGCCTAGAAGCTGTTAAGTACATCAATGATCCAATCATTAATCTGTACAAATGAACATCCACACTATCAGCTTCTTCATCCTTGATCAATGCCTTGTTAGGTTCCATGGGAGTGCTTGATGTCTTCACAGTGGAAAATTCAAACTTCTTCAATATGTCAGCCACATATTTGTCTTGGCTAATGAAGATTCCATCCTTATTCTGTAGTACTTGTAACCCTAAGAAGAAAGTGAGTTCTCCCATAGAACTCATCTGGAATCGCTTGTGCATCAAACCTTCAAACTCATCACATAAGGACTTTTTAGTTGACCCAAAGATGATATCATCAACATACACCTGAACTAATAAGATATCACCTTTGTCTTTCTTGATGAACAAAGTCTTATCTATAGTGCCTCTTCTAAATCCATTTTCAATTAAGTAGGTAGACAATGTCTCATACCAGGCTCTAGGAGCTTGATGTAGACCATATAAAGCTTTTTCTACCTTATACACTTTGTCAGGAAACTGTGGATCTTCAAAACCAGGAGGTTGGCAAACATATACCTCCTCATCAATAGTACCATATAAGAAGGTACTCTTTACATCCATCTGGTACAGAATAAACCCCATAAATGATGCATAGGCCAAAAATAACCAGATTGATTCAATCCTAGCAACATGAGCAAAAACCTTATCATAATCAATTCCTTCTTCTTGGGTATAACCTTGTGCAACCAGTCTTGCCTTGTTTCTCACTACAATGCCTCTCTTATCCTTTTTGTTTCTAAAGACCCATTTTGTTCCAATGGCCCTCTTGTCATTAGGTAGATTAACCAGTGTCCAAACCTTCTAAAGTTAAAATTGTAGAAGCTCCTCTTGCATTGCTTCTATCCAGCTTGGATCTTCCAGAGCTTGAATCACTTTCTTGGGTTCCATTTGAGAGAGAAAACAAGCAAATAAGCAGTTCTGATAATCTTTATGATTTATTCTCCTCTGCTTATTAATGTAACATACCATAGCATGTTCATCAGAAATCTTGGTCATTCTCCTTGTTTGAATAGATGAATTAAAGTCTCTAATGATCTGGTCTTTAGGATGATCCTTGTCAATTATGGTTGTAGGAATAGGACTAACATTCATGGTTGTTTCTAAGTTGTTGAAATCAGCCTCTGCACCCACATCTTCATCATCATAAGCATTACCAAAAATTCCAGTATCATTCATTGGAGTCACATTTGAAACAGGTGGAAGTGTAAATGCATTTTTGAATGGAGAAAATTGTTCAACTAGATGTTCCTCAAATGCATTAGAAGCTTCAGCAGCATTAACTGGTGATGATAGATCATCATCAGTACAAGATCGTCCAGCAGTACTAATAGGTGTACTAACAGTATTAATACTATTAGTACTGTTAGTATGTATAGTCTGCTTTTCTTGTTGAAGTAGCCTTTCAAACTTACTTTTTGTAGCTTGACCATCCTTCCCATCTTTATCTGAAGCTCCACTTTCATCCATTTCAGTAGTCTTCTCTTCAGCATCTTCTTCACTGACCTTAGGATCTTAAGAGATTAATGGATCAGTTGTGCAGATAGGTATTAGGATGTATTCTTGTTCAGGTTTTGTCTTCTTCTCAGCATGACCTGTAACAATGTTATCTCTAGTTCTTGCAATACCATTAGTTTGATTTCCTGCAACAACTGGCACATAGTTTATAGATATTGTCAAAGAATCAACATCAAAAAGCCAGTCTGGTCCATTTCCTGTCACATTAGGTGCATTTTCAAGAAATCTAATGTTTAATACTCTCATTGCTTTGCTAACCATAGAGTACCCAACAAAAAATCCCTCATCAGCTTTTCTATCAAACTTGCCTAGTTAATCCCTGATATATAAGATGGTAACAGGACACCCAAAATGTTTCATGAAGTCTATCAATGGAGTTCTTCCACGAATAAGTTCATAAGGTGTCTTGTTATGAGGCTTAATGACTAAGACCCTATTTAGCACATAGCAAGCAGTATTAACTACTTTAGCCCAAAAGATGGTTGGTAACTTAGAGTCAACTAACATAGTTCTTGCAGCCTCTATCAGTGTTATATTCCTCCTATCAGCAACACCATTCTGCTGAGGAGTCCTAACAACACTAAATTCCTTCTTAATCCCCTTCATTTCACATAACTGATTCATTACACTATTTTTGAACTCAGTTCCATTGTCACATCTGATAACTTTTACTTTATGGTCTAGTTGATTTTCTATTTCTGTTATGAAGGTCTTTAATATCCCACTAGTCTCATCCTTAGTGGCCAAAAAGAATACCCAAGAATATCTACTAAAGTCATTAGTGACAACTAGGCAATAAGACTTTTTCATTAAACTCTTAAAATTTGTAGGACCAAATAGATCCATATGAAGCATGTGTAAGGGTTTGCTGATTGAATTTACAAGTTTGGCCTTATAGGAGGCTTTGTGTTGTTTTCCTTTCTGACAAGCAACACAAGAGTGGTCATTTTCAAAAATCTTTAAAGGCAAGCCTCTAACAAGTGTTCCCCTCACAAGTTTGTTTATGTTTTTAAAGTTTGTGTGACCAAACCTCATATGCCATAAATTGGATTCATCAATTGTGGCCTTAGCAAAAAAGGCAAGTTAAACCTTTAGTGGGAACAACACTCTTTAGGTCAACACTGTAAATGTTATCTTTTCTTGGAACTCTCAGCAAGACTTGACTTTAATCAAGTAGCTTAAAGTCAGAAGATAAGACAAGACATTCAGTGTTAGAAAAAAGAAAATTATTCTTTTGGTCACAAATTTATGACACACTAAACAAGTTATACTTAAGCTCCTTACAAAAGTACACATTTTCAAAATCCAATGTTCCTGTTTTGATTTTACCTTTCCAGAAATTCTACTTTTATCATCTTTAAAGGAAACAAATCCACCATCATAATCTTCATATTCAGTAAGATAGCATTTGTTTCTAGTCATGTGCCTTGAGCAACCACTGTCAATAACTCCTTTTTCCTTGTACTCCTTCTGATGTGGCTTGCCTTGCACATAAAATAAGAGAATTAGGCTCTTTTGGGGATCCAAGCCATTATAGACTTGGATCTGCCTCGTGTATCAATATAAGAATATTTCTTAAAATTATTTGATACACTACTGTCTTTGGCTTTCCAAACCCAGCATGTTGAGGCCTTAATAGCATTAGATCCTTTTCCCTTATTTTTAGTTACTACCTAGCAATAGTATCTTTTACCCTGACAGATTTAACTGTTTTATTGAAAATACTGTTCTTGTTTGTGTTAAATGGCCTTGTGACTTGTGAATATCCCTTTTTGTAAGTATTTGATATTGATCTTGGATGATTCACATTTGGTTTTGAGCCAACAGTATTCACTGGTCTGACAACAGTATTAATTCTAGCACCAACAGTATTAACACTTGCACCAGCAGTATTAATTTTACCAAACCTGGTTAATACTGCTTGTGAAAGAAATCTTCTATTAGGGTGAAGGTGAGTCATTTTATTAGCAAAGTTCTTGTGATTCACCCTTCTTGAGTTATTCCACATTGGTCTTATAACCTTTTTATCACACACATAATGAAGATGCTCAAAACTACCACAAACATAACAAGCTTTATTAATCAGTTTAAAGTCACTTCCTAGTCTTTGGGACATTAGATTGTTCTAGTTTCTTTGGTTCACTCTAGGATAGTGTTTGTTTTGTTTAGATGTTTCTATCTTCTCTACTGTTTCCCTAGCAGTCTTAACAAGTTTTATCTTTTCAGTGCTAAAACTAACAGTTTTATCCTTAGGTATAATTTCTACCTTACTTTCATCATTAGAATTCCAATCTTCAATGACTAGAGGTCTAAAGCTATTCTTCCTAACAGTTTTAGGTTCTACTGCATCACAATTATTAGCAGACTCGTGATTTGACTTAACTGCCTTAACATTACTAGGTGTAACAACAGTAGTAACATTCAAATTCTTACTTTCAACTATTTCATCCATAAATGTTAGATCAGGTTTGCGAGGCATGAAATTCCCTATAAACGGTAGGGGAACTGCATGATATCCCTTATCATATTTTGACTTATTATTTTCCTGATTTTCTAACATCTCAGATGAATTCACAAAGCTTTCTATTATAGGAGAAGCTGCAATAGAAGAAGTTGCATTATATCCTAGTCCAGTTTTAAACTTGTCACAAACTTGACTTTCTAGCAAATTATTCAAAGATTTAGATGAATTTTGAAACTTCTCTAAAGTTAGCTTTAACTCATCTCTCTCTTTTTCTGCTTTTTCCAATTTCCTTTTGTTTTCAACTAAAGCATTTTCTCTTAGTCTAACTTTAAGTTTTAAAACATTAATGCTTTCTTCAAACACAGTCTCATTTTTCTTATAGCGAGCTAGTCTAGCTTTTACTGACTCTAAACCTGCTTTATAAGATACTAAATTAAATAGAGACTTATTGTATTCTGAATTCAAATTGTCATATTGTTTTTTAAGAGTAGCATAAGCTTTTACACATGATTTAGAACAAGAATCTACCTCAGAATCTGAACTAGAAGAACTTCCTGATGATGTATGTGCCAATAATGCAAAGTTTGTAGGATGCTCTTCTTCAGCTTGATAGCTTTAATCATACCCTCTAATTCTATCTTGAGCAAACAATGCATTTTCATTGGGAGTTTCCACTGTCACAGTTCTTCTATTATTCTCTTTTTCTCTTTTCTCCTGATTCCTTGGAAGTCTACATTCTCTTGCAAAGTGGCCATATTTATGACAATTGTAGCACTCCACTTTTGACCTGTCAAATCTAACTCTTTTACCATTTACATCCAACTGTCTACCTATCCTCTTGATGAATCTCCTAGCTCTAATAGTCAGCATGGCCATTTCCCATTGTAAATCCATTTCTTCTAGGTCATCAGGATCTATTTGTTCTAGATCCTCTTATGACATTTGAGGAGAATTAGGCTGACTAGCTAGGGAAGCACAGATCACAGCATCACTAAAGTTATCTACAGTTGTAGGATTACTTTGAGTATGAGCAACACTAACTCCATAAGCAATGTTATCTGCTTCATTTGTATTGTTGTTGCTATTGTTGTTAGTGTTGTTGAAGGACACAAAAGCCACATTTTATGGATTTTGGCTTGTACTTGATCCTGTAAGTTCAAGTTCATATATCTTTAAGTTGTTATACAAGTCATCTAAATTGATGATTTCAATTTCCACTTTGTTCCTTCAGATCAAAGCATGAGTCTTTCATTCAGATGGAAGACATTTCAACAGTTTTAAGTTCATGTCCTCTTGTGAAATAACTTCACCTTGAATCTCCAACTAACTAATATGTTTTTGCAACGTATCAAAAGTTTGATCCATTGTTTCTGAACTTGATCCTGCAAAGTTCTCATATTGTTGCTTGAGTAGTGTCCTCTGAACTTTCTTGGATTTCTTGTTTCCTCCATACCTCTTCTCTATGGCTTCCATGAGCAATTTTGCATCCTTATATGAATGGAACTTCAGTTGATCTTTATTTGGGAATGCCATCAACAGAGTTCCTTTAGCTTTCATCTCATTCCTCCTGTCCTATTTTTCTTTTGTAGTAGTAGGTTCATATTCCTTCTTAGTTTCTCTAACTTTTCTCTTCAGCACTTTGTTACCATTCAGAATTACTTCCAAAGGGAGTAATCAGTCATGAGAAAGTACTGTTCTATCCTCATTAATTGAGATCATAATCCCCTGGGTTGAGGATAGGGAGTTTTGCAGTTAGAGTTGTAGAAGTAGTTCCTGCCTCCATCTTATCATTGAGAAATAGATCTAGTATATATTGTTTATTTCTTCTTATTCAAAGCTTCACAACAAGCTCTAATACCACTTGTTGATCCCAATGAATAGATCTTTAACTCCTTAGCTTGATGTAAGGTTTAGTATCCTTGGATAAATCCAAAAGTAATAAGAATGAAACTTTGTGTATATGATATAAAATATGCGGAATCTAGTTTATACCACTAAGAAGAATAACAGCAATGTGTGTTTGACAAACATAAAATATAACCAAAACAATAAGCTTCAATATATTAATACGAACACTCTTTGATAGTGTTAGGGTTTACAACCTTAAAGTTATGGATACTATGAAAGACTGATATGATGTAACTCTAATGCCAAAACCTAGGATCTCCTTTTATACACCAAGGATTCCTTTACAAGATAACTATGAATCTTCTAAAACATTAAGCTTATATGCATATCTTTCTAAATATATAGAATCTACACAAGATAACTAATACATATCTTTTAACACGTCTTTACATCTCCTCACACGTCTTTATCTTCATGCAGTCTTCAATATTTATCAGCAATATAAATCCCCTTAGCAGTGTTAAGTTAGTACTAGCAGTACTAACTTATTCCTAGCAGTTCTAACATTCTTCTAGCAGTACTAACTGGTTTATACTGCCAGTTATGACTTAAGCAGTACTAACACTTCATATGTGAGTTACATGGACTTGAGCTTTTAGCTTGGTCGCGTGTAACACGTTTGTGTTTGTATTGTGTAGCTTGTGTTGATATTGTTTGGAAGCTTCTTGTGCATCAAGTGAGTTTCATAGCCCCTCTTTTCTTATGATTTATTGGGGTGGAAATGATGCAAAGTGTTTGGAAATGTTTTGATTACTGTGATAATGTGTTGTCAAAGATGCATGGACTATACGTGACTATTGTATGTTGTGTGCTACATGTTTTGTGATGTGATATTAAGAATTGCGAACTAAGTCTTGGGGGGTCACTTGCGGGTATCCATGGCCTGTTTAGTGGATGGTATTGTGGCCTAGCGAGCAGAAAGGTTACTTTGGGAGTATCCATGGCCTGGGCTAAGGCGGTAACCACAGGGACCTTAGTACGCTATGAGAAGTCTTGTGGTCATTGCTAGGAATTTGTGTGATTGATTGGATTTGCATGTTAGCCTGTATGATAGTTCATTTAATGTCCTGCAATGTTTTCTTAATTATCACAGTAAATTACGGTTGGATTTGGTTTTCGTGTCTTAAACCTATGACTCTCACCAACATTTGTGTTGACGTTTTTAGCATCATTTTCAGGTAGCAATCTTGAGGATGTTGAAGTTAGGAAGAGTGGCTAGTGAGACTGTAGGCTTGCATGCGGAGTCATTCTCCTAGAGATTTTATTTATGTCATTTGAATTGTTTGACACTTGGTTGTTATTTGATTGTTTAGAATTTTGGAGTATGTTTCCTTGTGGTATGCAAGACTCTGTTATCTTGTGTTAGATATTGTCATGACGTATTGTGTCTTATTTGTTTATCTATTTCATTTAGTACACTCTATTGTTGACACCATTGTGTTGTGATGATATCCATGATGTTACGCCTCGTGTTTCCGCCTAGGTGGGGTGTGACAGATTGTTATCAAAGCCTTTGGTTATAGAGAAGTAGGTGGTTGAGCCTAGACTATAACCTAGGAGTCCTTCACGTAGATGCATGTTAGGGCTTAAGCATTTAGTGTTATAACTAGTATGCGTTTTTCCCCTTTATTACATGATTTTATATCTTAGTTTTGTTATATATTTTTTAGCTATTTTGATTGCCTTTATCTGATTTAGTGTGCCTTATCTTTTGATAAATTAGCTATGCCTCCTCACTTTCATAAGAAGTTCCGCATGGGGGTTACCATTGCAAAAGGATGTAGGGGATACTATAAACCAGGAACAAGGGCTTGGGTAAGGCGGGGTAGCCACAAGATCCGTATACCGATTGGCATGTACCCATGCAGAGTTAAAGAGAGGTTAACCATAAAATTAGTTAAGGGAGAAGAGGTATTAAAGATTGAAACAACAGTGACTGCTAAAGATGGTACAATTACCAAATTTCTGAGAAAATTCCAAGAATACAAACCAACTAAGGAGGAAGAAGAAATTTCTAAGTTAAAAGCAATATGCGAGAATGTAATTTATGACATATCCGACAGTGATTCGGATCTGGAGTCTACGGCTAGGAGTGGACCTAGGGGCAGTGAGATGGAAGATACGGGGGGTAGTGGAATTTAAATCAATGCTTGATTGTCCGCCTCTTTATGTGTTTTAAGATTTTAGGGTTTTGAGATTGTTTGACTTTGTTTTGGAATTTTATTAAGAATGTTTACTTTGAATATTGGATTTTGTTGGATTATTTTAATAATATGATTTAAGTGATTTTGAGTCATTATCCAAATGTGATGATTTGTTGATGTGATGATATCCATGATGTTATGCCTCGTGTTTCCGCCTAGGCGGGGTGTGACATGTTTTCCCTCGGTAATCTAAAAATCTAATCTGGTTTTTAAATTCTTTTGCCACTTAGGTTAATATATTAGAATTAAACTTACTGAATAAATAAAGTTTTCAAACCAGAGATGTGTCCCTATTGATAAAGCAGTTCCGACTCGGGATCAATGACATTACTTGCGCATGTATACCAATCACCCAAAAATGTAAGGTTTAGATCTTAAGCAATTCATGTATCCATCTTTGATACGTAAGATAATTTTTTGCCTTTAGCTCTCTCGAGTTAAGGTTTGAATGCAACTGCAAGTATCTCATCCGTCGTTACGATTGTATATTTGTAGTTTTGTCACCTTTTCTGGAGCATTGGCATCGATTTAAAATTATATGAGTGTGCCAGTGATTTATTGATTCTAGAACTTGTGCTTGAAATTATTACGAGACCGCAGTGAGATCACGTTTACGTGATAAAGGTATTTTTATGTGATAAAGAGGAAAACTTAGGATTTAACCCAAATGGCTTTTCCATTTCAAATTACATCTTACTTTTAGCTGATTACACTGATTAGCTAACCACCCAAATAAAACCCGTTTGTAGCACTCATCTTTAGTGCTAGATACCCCTAATTTAACCCGATGGGCCATTCTATTTATTTTTCTCATCACAAAAATAAAGAAAAACCAATGATATAAATAAACCTTTAGCCTAGCCTTACCCCCTGTCGACAGTCCCAATGCTTGTTGCTAGATTGCTCGTATGATGGTTTATTTTTCTTATAATTTTTCGCACTTATGATGATGTTGTCCATTTCTACGAAGATGAGGGATTGAATCACCTTCTATTACCTGTATTTTTTGTTGTGAATTCTATCACAAGTTGTGGGTGAATGTGTTAGTTATTGAAAAAAAAGGAAGAAAAAAAATATTATAAAAAAGTGATAAAAAATTCAAAAAAAAAGAAAGAATATGAGCTGATTGTTTGGTTGGCATTTGCGACATATTGAATATTATGAAATGTGCCGGATATATTGAGAGAGTTTTCAATGTTGTTGGCACTTATGACGTATTGATATATTATGAGATGTGCCAGATATATTGATGAGATGTTCGATAACCTCACGGGTTTGTGGATTGTCGTAACTAGCAACATGGGTTTCTTGGACATGTCGACATGTATTATTATAATACCATTTCCAGTTTATTTCTCATGCCTTATTCACACCCTTATTAACCCTTAGCCTAACGTTACAACCCGAATAAAAGTCCTCTTTTGATATTTATACCTGGTGCTTACGCCTTGTCGGTGCAGTTGTGTTTCTTGTACAAGCCTATGGTATGAAACGGATCATGTTTGAGCAATCGAGTGTGATTTCCCTTTTATCCTCTATTACATCACATAAGAGTGTTGGAGTGAATTATACTTTTCCTTATTCGTGAGGTGCTTAGTCATGTTAATACAACTTGAAGATCATTGGGTATTGTCAAACATCTCTGTTTTCGCATATTAAACAATCTAAAAATATTTTTCATAATTCAATGTTTGTTTTGTAAAGCTTATTATTTTTCCTTATTTTGCTTGAGGACAAGCAAACTCTTAAGTGTGGGGGGTGGTTGCTCCTTTTGCGCTTATTTATTAAAAAACCAAAAATATTTTTGATAATTTCACCCCTATTAAAAAATTCTAAAATATATATATATATATACTAGTTTCATGACCCGCCCGATGGGCGGGTTTGCTTCATAATAATATGAATAATTATAAGTGGGCGTAAATAAATATTGAATAACGCAAAACATATTAAAGATAGAAAATGCAATAAAAATAAGTTAGAGCAAAACATATTACAAATAACAATTTGATAATATGATTAGAAGACGTATGTTATATTTTCTCATATACATCTCTATCCTATATCTCTACCAAACTATCACATACATAAAATGGGAATTATAATATGCCTAAAAATATAACTGAATGAAGCAAAGAGCAAGTTCATAAAAAAGTGCACCGATGTCATTTTTAACTATTGGTTTGCCATCCTAAATGCTCTAGCTATACAATATGGTAATTAATTTGGTGGCTTTTTACACTATTTTCCATCATCCACACACCCAATATTCTTATAATAGAAACATATGATAAGTGTGCTCTTTCAACTTTACTGATGAGTAAGTTTTAATAAGTTGTCCCAAACAACCCATATACTCGG
>BQNB010078824.1:5350-30437 GCA_026074375.1 Tanacetum coccineum | reverse complement strand
AATACCTACTTCATCATATTCACTAAAAGGTTTAGCCAATATGATTATGTCCTCTTGTAAAGACATCAATAAGAAGTATGTAATTAACTTGAAAAGACTGTTGAAACTAAGAGTCGATGTTCAATAATACTTTATTTAATATGTTCATTTCTTCTTGTAAAGACGTAAACATCAGGTCCTTGAACTATTCAAAGACTTATAAAGTACGTAATTGACTTGTCATGTCTCATAGTCACGACATGTACATGAAGTCATTAAAGTGTTCAAAGACATATAACGTAAAGTTAGCGATTAACGTGTTATGTCTTCTTGTTAAGACATGTACATAGAATCCTTGAACTTCTCTAAAACTTCTACGTTATAGCATGCAATTGGCTTGAAAATACTGTTAATGCGATTATGTTTGAACAAATTGACAAGTATGTGAGCCTAAAGGTATTAGGTTATCTAAAGAATTGTGATACTGTCTCACAATGTAACACCCCCATATTTGACATATAGCAGCGGAAGCTAATCTGGGGTATTACTTCATGAATCATAGTCACAATAATAGAAAACGACTCAAAAGAGACGTTTTGGAAAATTTAGTTATCATTCATTATTCATCAGAGTTTTTACAAAAGAGGTCCCAAAATACATTTCAAAACATAAAGTTGAATGATAACAGGTTTGGACGTCCTCATGTCCAATGCCACTCCGTGCCATAGTTTGCTCAATTACCTGAGATAAACATGCTAAAAGGGTCAACACAACGGTTGAGTGAAATTCACAGGTTTGAAATGTAATAATCGAATACAAGTCATCATAAGTGGTAATAATTGCAACACATACAATTATCAGGAAAAACAGTATTATTGCCCTAAGCTCATGCAACCAAACATTAACATCCGAAGTCAATTTAACGACTTGAAGGAACAACTGTCCTTAAGGAAAGGTAACTTGCCAAAGTTATCCTTTGTTCTCAAATATAGTGCGTTTGGTTACCCCATGTACGGGTACACCAACGGCAGTCGTCACCCCCAATAGATCTATCCACAATATTCACGTTTACTCGTAAGTGACTAATGGTTCATGATTAAGAAATACTAGCAGTGAAGACAAACTTAGGCAATAATATACCAGGATAGCATACAGTTGTAAAACACTTGTATTCATGGTTTATAGCATGTATCTCCCTACGGGATTTAGAAAACATGTAAAGGTAGTTGATTGATTTAAAATTTAATTCAAATGAGAGTAAACAACCTCGTCACGCAACTTGGGGGTAATATGTCAAGTTTTAGTTTGATTATTGATAATACCAACTTTATTTCATAAAGTTTAACGGTTTTTGGTTTGATAACTTATGAAAATATCGTATCACTGTTCAGGCTATCATAATCCAGAGGTCATGTAGTAAACGTTTGAGGAGGTAAGATACTTTAAATCGTAAATCCAGCAACTCGTCAAAACGTCTACTCAAATGAAATCCCCTCACATGGAACTCCCTAGTAACGTGATATGTTATAGATTAAATGATAAGGTTTTATCTTTTTAAGTTTCTTTAAAAGCTAGCGGATGATAAATTATGTTAAATATATAACATAATTGATTTTATAGTGTTTCGATCGACGAATGATAACGACAAATGTGTCGGGTTTTAATAAAATCGAGTCTTATAATATTTAAATATATTTTTATAATTAATATAAAAATATTACATTTTATACCCTTGAGAATATGAAAATGACAATATATACCCTTGATATATATATATATATATTTACAAAATTAACCCTTTAATTATATTTTTAAAACATTAAACCTTTAACTTTCAAGTATGACAAAACAACCCCTGAAGTTTAACTTTAGGATAATTACATTTTCAGCCCCTCTAGTTATATGTTTCAAGAATTTACAATATATACCCCTTTGCATGAAACCATTTGCGAATTAAGTCCAAAAACCATAATATTGATATTTTTGATTTGGAAATCAATTTTGCAGGTTATAGCTTATTACTATAAGCTAAAATAAGTAACTTTTATGAGCTTATAGCTTATGAAAAGAGCTTGTGAGCTTAAAAATCCAAAATGGGTTCGTTTGGTTTAAAATGATTAACCCGATGGGTTTAAGGCTTTAAGATTAGTTTTCAAGCTTATAGAAATGATAAATGAGCTTATTGAAATAGCTTATTATAACACCTTATGGCTTATAGCTTGTTAGATACACGAAAAGAGCTTTTTAGGGTTTTTAGATTGCATTTGGTTTAGGAAAACCAAATGAGTAAGCTTTAGGGTTTAAGGGCTGATTTAATGAGATCATAAGGATGTATAGGAGCTGATGTATAATCTAAAACAATACAAGAGTTTATAGAACATGGTGAAGACTTACAAAAGCTTGAATGTGTCGAAATTGATGAAATGGGTCGAACACATTAAGTTATGAATCAAAGACTTCTTTCTTCTTAAATCTTGGCTTCTACTTAGCTTAAACCTTCTTTCTTCTCTTCTATGGCTTGGCTAGAATATGATTTTAAGGTAGTTTGAAGTTTTGATGGTGAATTGAAAGTATATGTATGTATGCGTGTATATATAGTGTAAAGAAAAGAGTATTGCCCAAGTTTACTTGGAGTGGTGACCAAGTTAAGTGGAGTGGTGGCCAAGGTGCTGTAGAGTAGTGACCAAGTAATAGCTAGGGTGCAAGGAGGTGATTCATGGAGCTACTTGAGGTGCTTGATTTTTAGGTTAGAACTAGTTTTTGGTGTTTAGGGTTTTCGTCTAGGTTTAGGTTAGAATTAGGGTTTTGTTTAGGGTTTAGTTTCTTGATTTAGAAGTTGTACTTTAGGTGTTGTAACTTGTGTTAAAGTGGTGGTAAGAAATAAACATAATTTTGGAGGGAAAATGACCTAGTTTGAATTCTATGCATGTTTAACTTGTACTTTGAGCTTTAGGGAGTTATACATTGGTTTTGGAGGGAATTAACATTCAAAAGTTATGCATTGTACACATGACTTGCAAGCTTGAACATTAACTTTATATGTAAACATTTCATATAATTAGGGTGTTGATATAAACGTTAATGTTTGAAATCCGTTTTGTAATAACGTTTTGAAAAGTACGTTAAATAGATAACGTATGATAAAATAGAGTTTAAAACATATTACTTGACATATTATAACTTTTACTGGCTATAAACGTTGATGAAATTGGCATAGGTAGGTTGCGTGAGCTCGTTTACTTAGGTTATGCAAGTTACGTTGCTTAATAGGTGGAATAAAGCAAAAATATTCCCATGAAAATTATTGTACTTAATTTAATAAGTAGATATTACATTGATGACAATTGCATCTAATTTAATAGATGGATAATTACATTGATAAAAATTATTGGTTGTTATAGTCTCCCAACCTTAAAAGATATCTCGTCCCAAGATTTAGTTGGATGTCAGAGTGATGTTTGAAAATAGATGCGGATACTTAGCACGAATTTGATCTTCTCGTCCCCACGTAAATTTTGGTCCTCTTTAGAGTTCCATCTTACTTTGACTATAGGAATATAACTTTGTCTTAGTTGCTTGACTTCACGATCCATAATTTCTATTGGTTCCTCCATAAAGTTAAGTTTGTCATCGAGCTGAAGCTCTTTCATTGGAATGACGAGAGATTTATCAGATAGGCATTTATTTAGATTAGAAACGTGGAAAGTACTATAGACACTACTGAGTTCTTCAGGAAGCTCCTTTTAAGGATCTTAAATGGTCTAATGTACCAGGGATTAAGCTTTCCTAGCTTTCCGAATCGAATGACACCTTTTCGAGGTGATACTTTCAACATAACACGATCTCCAACTTGGAATTCCAAAGGCTTTCGTCTTACATTGGCATAACTCCTTTCCCGATCTCTTGCATCTTGTAAGCGTTGTCGAATTTGTACTATCTTTTTGGTGGTTTCATGGATTATCTCTGGTCTCGTGAGTTGAACATCCCCAACTTCGGCCCAGCAGACAGGTGATCTGCACTTTCGACTATAAAGTGCCAAGAATGGTGCTGCCTTAATACTGGCATGGTAATTGTTATTATAACAAAATTCCACCAATGGTAAGTGTCTTTCCCAACCTTTTCCAAAATCTATAACACACTCTCGAAGCATGTCTTTGAGTGTTTGGATGGTTCTTTCACTTTGTCCATCGGTTTCGGGATGATATGCCGTACTCATGTCTAATTGAGTACCCAAAGCATTCTGCATTGACTGCCAGAATCTAGATGTGAAATGACTGCCATGATCCGAGAAGATAGATATCAGCACTCCATGCCGTGAGACTATCTCCTTTATATACAACCTTGTAATGGTTTCCATACTATCTGTTGCTTTGGTGGGGATGAAATGTGCTAATTTGGTAAGGCGATCTACAATGACCCAAATTGTGTCATGTTCGCTTGACGTTTTGGGTAGTTTTGTAACGAAGTCCATCGTTATTCTTTCCCATTTCCATGTAGGAATCTATGGTTGTATCAGTAAGCCGGATGGCTTCTGACATTCTGCTTTAACTCTAGAACATGTCAAACACTTGCCGACATATTCAATGATGATTGCCTTCATGTTAGGCCACCAATAGAGTTTCTTTAGATCATGATACATCTTGTCAGAACCTGGGAGGATGGAATACTTTGATTTATGGGATTCATGCGTGATTAAATCTCTTAAATTACCAAAGAGTGGTAACCAACTTCAATTTTTGATAGATCGGGTTCCATCAGGACGTACTTCAAATGCTTTATCCATTCCTCATAGGTTCTCAGCTTCGATGTTTTCTTATTTGATTGCCTTGGTTTGGGCTTCGAGGATTTATGATGGTAATTTTGGGTGAAGGGTCAAGACTAATGCCCTGACCCGGAGTGGTTTGATTCATTCTTTCCAACTTAAGGCATCTGCTATAACATTTGCCTTTCCAGGATGATAGTAAATCTCACAATCGTACTTTGCGAGCAATTCTAACCAACGGCGTTGTCTCATGTTCAACTCTTCTGAAAATCCCAAGGATTAGCTGAAGACTTTTAAATCAGAGGAACACAGTACACTTTGTGCCATACATATAGTGTCTCCAAATTTTAAGAGCGAACACAACTGCTCCTAATTCGAGGTCGTGTGTGGTATAGTTTTCTTCATTAGGCTTAAGTTGTCGAGATACATATGCAATAACTTTTTTCTTTGCATTAGCACTGCTCCCAGACCTTGATGGGATGCATCATAGTAAACAACAAAATCATCGTTCCAGCTTTACAAAGTTTTTGTTTTAGCAATTGGAAAGCTGGCTCTTGGTCTTCTCCCCATATCTACTTTTTGTTTTTCTAGGTTACTTCAGTCAAAGACTTTGCAAATTTTGAGAAATATTTGATGAATCTCCGATAGTAACCGGCAAGTCCTAAGAATTTGCGTACTTTTGTGGGTATGGTAGGAGATGCCCAATTCTTAATTGCTTCTATCTTGGAGGGGTCAACGTGAGTTCCTTGACTATCAATTACATGCCTAAGAAATTGCATGATACTAATCCAGAAATCACATTTGGAGAAATCTGCCCTACCTCAAGAATTTTAGATAGGAGAAAGCTCTCGGAAGACAAGTCTGGAACGTCACGAAGAGCAAATTAAGGAAATATTAAATCACCTAGATGAACTCTCTCTCGACCGCATTAAGCACATAGAATAAAAAATAGAAGGTCTTGGAAAAGGTCAGGTAATCATACAACAAGATTTTGACAATCTAGAAGCTAAACTCGAAGAGTCTCATACTCAAGTTGCTAAACTTAAAAGAAAGCAAATGGGAAATAACAGCAAGATTGCTCTGGCTCGCTTTAGGATTGCTAATCTAGAACAAATCATCGAAGATATCCAGGCTCATCACTAAGCAGATAAGGAAAGTCTTCTGAATGCAATCTATGAACACAAGAACAGCCAGGAAGGACCATCGGACTACTAGATTAGATACTAGTTATAGCTTTTGATAGAACCTAGCCATCGGATGTGTGGTATAAATAACAACACTTGTTAATATAATGGTGATCATGTTTCATATTCATCCTGTGTCCTATATTTCATCTCCGTCTTCATCATTATGAATCTTACCATGACCCCCAGAAAATAAAGTAATAAGTTAGATGCTTGTTAGAATTCATATCAAATAAGTATTTATGATTTTAATATCACTATTGTTAAAAATGCTTAAAGTTCAAAAATAAGCATTTCATTTTAGGACTTGTGATATCATTCTTATTACGTGTTGTCTTATGTTGATAAAAGAATGCCCGTCCTAAAAGGACATCAACACGAAGCACAGCCATGACACAAGCGCCATTAGGGGAAACTAGTTGCTACATTGGTTTTTAACCACGCAGCTCTGGAAGCACAAGCCGCTAACATGGCAAATACTGATAATACCACCAGACCAAGAGAAGCTCTTGTAGCAAGAAAATGTAGCTAGAAAGAGTTCATGAGCTACCAACCTATCAACTTCAAAGGTAAGGAAGGAGCTGTTGGACTTATCTGCTGGTTTGAGTAAACTGAATCAGTGTTTTCCCGTAGCAACTATACTGACGACTGCAAGGTAAAGTTTTCTACTGGTACTTTAACTGAAGAAGCTCTATCCTGGTGGAATTCTTTTGCCCAACCTATTGGGATAGAAGAAGCTTACAAGATTACCTAGGTTGAATTCAAGAAGCTTTTGTTAAAGAAGTATTGTCCCTGAACTAAGGTCCAGAAGATGGAAGACTAATTTTACCATCTTACTGTGAAGGGGAATGATCTCAAGGCATATGTGAGAAGATTCCAGGAATTGGCAACCTTATGTCCCACTATGGTGCCATATTCTAATAAATTGATGGAAGTTTTCATCGGGGGATTGCCTCGAAGTATAGAAAGGGGAAGTTACCGAACCTCTAAACCTCAAACACTAGAGGAAGCCATTAACAAGCCCAAAGCTAATGATTCAAGTAACAAAAGCATATCACGGTGCAAGTATCTAGTGATCTCAAATGAAGTTTGACAGACAGAAAACTTTCAACAACAAACAACTACCGTAACCACAACACCAAACATCCAGCACAATAATCCACCTACCTCACAACAGAATAGTAGACAAAACCTTCACTTCCTCAGTGCTATACTCCAACTGAAAAAGTAATTGGTATATTTGAAACCCGTCCCTTGTGTAAGAATGCACTTTGCATCACATAGGGACCCCCTTTTGGGCACTATTAAGTGTAAATACTGTAATAAAGGGGGCCATCTGCCCAAGAAATAAGCAAAAACAAAGGCCACCACTGGAAGTAAATCTGCTACCGAGTGACAGTTACATGTCATGATCCTATGGAGAGAAAGGGCATTATGCAAATCAGTGCCGAAAGACCACCAACAACAATGCCCAGGAAGAGCCTACATGTTGAGGGATAGGAATGCTCACCAAAGTACACAGGACCCGAACATAGTCCACGGTATGTTCCTTCTAAACCAACATCTAGCTAGAGTATTATCTCTTGCCTCTAAGCTAAATATTCCACCCATTACAATAGATACCTTTTACAATATCTAAATGGCTGACGGAAATCTAGTAAGCACAAACACCGTTATTCAGGGTGCAACTCTGATTTTGTTAAACCAACCTTTCAAAATTGATCTTATGCTGATCAAACTCGGTAGTTTCAATGTCGTCATTGGTATGGATTGGTTATCCAATTATCATGCTAGATTTATCTATGACGAGAAAGTCGTCCATATCCCAATCAACGTGATACCTTGATCATCGCGAGGTGACCAAAAGTAAAACCCGACTTAAGTTCTCATATCTGTATAAAAACTGAAAGATATTATATCCGAGGTTGTCAATTTTTTTAATCCAAGTAATGGAAAAGATCAGTACGGAAAGAGACTAAAAAGATATCCCTAGTAGTTAAAGAATTCCCAGAAGTTTTTCCTGAATATCTACCTGGCCTTCCTCCCGTTTGCCAAGTAGAATTACAAATCGATTTAATCCCAGGAACATCACCTGTAGCCCGAGCACCCTATAGATTAGCTCCTTCAGAAATGCAAGAACTATCTGATCAACTTCAAGAATTATCATATCGGGGTTTTAACCGACTAAGTATATATCGCCTTGGGGGGCTCCTGTCTTATTTGTCAAAAAGAAAGACGGATCTTTCAAAATGTGTATCGATTATCGGGAGTTGAATAAACTTACCATAAAGAATCGTTACCTCATTCCACCAGGATGATGACTTATTCGACCCAACTTCAAGTGTCGAGTGTCCTACTCGAGTGAGATTGACTTATAAGATCAGGCTATCATCAACTGGATACTTCAGGATGAAGAATTCCCAAGACTGCTTTTCCGAAACAAGATACGGACACTATGAATTTCAAGTGATGCCATTTGGTTTAACTAACGCGCTTGCTGTATTCATGGATCTCATGAACCGTATGTGTAAACCATATTTGGACAAATTCGTAATAGTGTTCATTGATGATATTCTCATCTACTCTCGTAACAAGGAAGAGCACGTAAATCATCTAAGAATAATCCTAGAGTTAATCAAGAAAGAGAAGTTGTATGCCAAGTTCCCAAGTGTGAATTCAGTATTTCATATCGTGTAATTTCTTGGACACTTAATTGATAGCCAAGGACTTCATGTTGACCCCGCCAAGATTAAAGCAGTTAAGAATTGGACATCTTCCTACCTACTACACCCACAGAAATACGTCAATTCTTAGGACTCGTCGGTTATTATCGGAGATTTATCAAAGATTTCTCGAAGATTACAAAGTCTTTGACTAAATTAACCTAGAAAAACAAGAAGTATATCTAGGGCAAAGACCAAGAGTCGGCTTTCCAATTGCTAAAGATAGGAACTATGTGAAGCTCCATCTATAGCATTACCACAAGGAAATGATGCTTTTTTGTTATTGTGATCATCCCATCAAGGTCTGGGAGCCGGTGTTAATTGCAAAGAGAGAAGGTTTTTGCATATGCATCCCGACAACTTAAGCCTAATGAAGAAAACAAAACACTCATGATCTCGAATTAGGAGCAGTTGTGTTCGCTCTTAAAATTTGGAGACACTATCTGTATGGCACCAAATGTACTGTGTTCACTAATCATAAAAGTCTTTAGCATATCCTTGAATTCAGAAGAGTTGAACATGAGACAAACGGTCGTTGGCAAGAATTGCATGTAGATTACGATTGTGAAATTCGCTACCATCCTGGAAAGGCAAATGTTAGCAGATGCCTTAAGCCGGAAGGAACAAATCAAACACTCCGAGTTAGATCATTAGTTTTGACCATATCATCCAAAAATAACCTACACAAATTCTCAAAGCTCAAACTGAAGCACTCAAGGAAGAAAACATTAAGGCTGAAAACTTATGAGGAATAAACAAAGCATTTGAAATACGTCCTGATAGAACCCGATGTATCAAGAATCGAAGTTGGTTACCACTCTTTGGTAATCTAAGAGACTTGATCATGCACGAGTCCCATAAATCAAAGTATTTCATTCACCTAGGTTCTACTTGATGAGTTCAAAAGGCTTTTGGATTTAAACCCTAACGACCTATCTTTTAAGAGAGGATAGGGCGTTTATGTTCAAGCTTTCATGAGCTAAATTGGATAGGAGCGGTTCTAAAGCAAAAGGCGAAAATTGAAGTGGCTTGAGGGTAAGTGATTCAAACTCTGCCTATTTCCCACAAGTCAGTCAAGAAGCCGGAATCCATAGAAAGTCGCATTGATGTTATTGGATTCGGATAATATTGAGGTCACAGGGCTCTAATGTGGCTGAATTGTTTTTGGTTTCTCATTATAAAATGTTCCTTGGGATGATATGGTTTGTGAAACCTTAACTATGGATGGGTCTATTTTTTGAGAAGAAAGTTTTCCGGCTGATTCTTACTCCAGTATGGATCGACGGTTACTGATGAGGAATTAAAAGCAGCTAGTGTTTAGTATCGGAAGATGAAGTCGTGCCCCGGGCAGGATGGGTTCTCGTCCGGCTTTTCAAAAAAGGATGGGAAATTGTTCGGTTTGGACCGTTTGTCATGCGATTAGTGATTTCTTTGTTAATGGCAATTATTGAAGGAGATCAAATCATACTTTTGTTGGCACTTATCCCTTAGTTTCCTACTTCTACTCCCTACTCAAAAATCAATGATTATCGTCCTATTTCTTGCTGCAATGTCATTTATAAATGTATTAGTAAGATTCTTACTAATCGTATTATAGATGGGATTAAAGAGGTGGTTAGTGATAATCAGTCTGCTTTTGTTCCGGGTAGGCGTATTTCGGATAACATTCTTATAACTCAGGAGCTTATGCATAATTATCATCGTAATAGAGGTCCTCCTAGATGTGCGTTTAAGATTGACATTCAAAAAGCATATGATACAGTGGATTGCGGTTCTTGGGCTGTGTTCTTAAATATTTTGGCTTCCATCCTCTTATGATTAAGTGGATCATGGCTTGT
The DNA here is from genome assembly GCA_026074375.1 of Tanacetum coccineum. Classification (NCBI taxonomy): domain Eukaryota; kingdom Viridiplantae; phylum Streptophyta; class Magnoliopsida; order Asterales; family Asteraceae; genus Tanacetum; species Tanacetum coccineum. The sequence goes on along the minus strand of BQNB010078824.1, from coordinate 19,951 downwards.
GTCACTTCCACTTCTTTCTCTTTGAATATTAATGGTGATATTCATGGCTTCTTTAAAGGGAAAAGGGGCTTGAGGCAAGGAGATCCATTATCTCCCTATCTTTTTACTCTTATTATGGAGGTGTTAACCTTGATGATTAAAAGAAGAGTAAATTTGTCAGGTGTATTTCGTTACCAAACAAGAATTTGAAGGAGCTTCAGCTTGAAACTCGTTTGTTTTGGCAGATATCTCTTATATTTCTCGTGGGGACGTTAATTCTGCCCGTGTCATTATGGAGTCCCTTGAAGAGTTCAAGCTTACTTCGGGACTGGTCCTGAGTATTCCAAAGAGCACGGCGTTCTTTTAATGTTTCCCCCCCCTAATCAATGTCAAGATAATCTAGTTCTTAACATAATGCCGTTTGCTGAAGGTAATCTCCCGGTTAAATACCTTGGAGTTCCCCTTATTTCTTCGAGGCTTCTTAATAAGGATTGTAAAGTTCTTGTTGAGAAGGCTAAGAATAGGATTGAAGATTAGAAGAACAAGTCTCTTTCTTTTGCTGGTAGGCTGCAACTTTGTAAATCGGTTATCTCTTCTTTGCACGTTTATTGGGCATCGTCCCCTCATCATTCCTAAAGGTATTATTTATGATATTCAAAGTCTTATACGTGGTTTCCTTTGGTGTAATGGGGAGTATAAGAGAGGGAAGGCCAAGGTTGCATGGGATGACATTTGTCTTCCTAAAAGGTGAGGTTGGTCTTGGCTTGCTATTTGGATCTGTTTTAATACGCATTGATGACCACGCAGCATTTGGAATATTTTTTTTCTAACAAAGAGTCTCTTTGGGTGCATTGGATTCACACATATAAACTTAGAAATCGGTCCTTTTTGATCTTCCTATTAAAGAATAATGTTAGTTGGGGCTGGTTAAAGCTTCTCCAACTCGGTGCTAGTTCGTCCATTCTTTTGGGTTAAACTCGGTAATGGGCGTGATACATCGGTGTGGCATGATAGTTGGTGTTCTCATTGTCCCGTTAAGCCGTTTTATCTCTCCTCGATATTTAAAGTGAGGGATTTAACAATCCAAGCTTATGGTGGGCAGACTTTGGATTATAACTTTGGACGTGGCCTCAAGCCTTGGCTTGCAAGCCTCCAATATTGAACCTCATACCCCAGGCCCCCCCTAAAATCTCATGAATTACTATGATTTGCGTTTCGTTTGAGAGACGCTAATGTGTAGATTTCTGATTTTGTCTGTTTAGCCGTGCTTTGGGAGCATTGTAGACCTCGTGGTAATGAAGTCAATTGGTTCAGAATTGTGTGGTTTCCCCATTCAATTCCTCGTCATTCGTTTCATTTGTGGTTGGTAATGCGGAATAGTCTTAAGACACAGGATAAGCTGAGGCAATGGGATGTTGGTATTAATACCGACTTGAACCTGCTTCGGTGCTCTCTCTGTAACACTCAAAGTGATTCTCATGCTCATTTATTTTTTGAGTGCCCCTATTCATCTAAGGTTTGGAAGTTAGTGCGTCATCTTGGCGATGATGGAGGTTATTCCAGCCCACCGATTCTTTATGATATTGTTGCTCATCTTCAGTCTATGGCAAACAAGAGAACGGCTAGAAGCATTTTTGGTAAACTTATTTTGGCTGCTTCCTCTTATTTTGTGTGGCTGGAACGTAATAATCGTTTGTTTAAGAATGTTAAGCACGGAACTCCCAGAAGAGTTTAAGGGATGTTATCATGGTAAACGGTTCGCCTCAAGAGCTCTATCGTTTAAATTCAAGAACTCGGCTAAGGTGATCAGTTTGCTTGATCGTTGGAAGATGCCCAGCTCCTTTTATGACTATGTGTGCTGATTGTTTAATGATGTGTATTGGCTATGTGTGGCTAATTGAGCTTTCGCTTTGGAAGATGGCAAAGAGAATTGGGACGTATTTTAGTTTTCTATGTAGTTTCAATTTGGGCATGTCCCATTTGAATTAGTGGTAGTTCAAAGCTTGTGCTTGAAGGTTACTGTGGTATTTCAGCCGCATTCCATTGTACTTAAACGTTTTTGTGATTAATATACTTTACCGGGGTAACCCTTTACCCAAAAAAAAAAAAATATTAAGGCAATCATCACTGAATATGTTGGCAAATGTTTGACATGTTTTAGAGTTAAAGCAGAATGTCAGAAGCCATCCGGCTTACTGGTACAACCAGAGATTCCTATGTGGAAGTGGGAGAGAATAACAATAGATTTCATCACAAAACTACCCAAAACCTCAAACGGACATGACACAATCAGGGTAATTGTCGATTGCCTTACCAAATCCGCACATTTCATCCCTACCCGAGAGACAGATAGTATGGAAAGCCTTACAAGGTTATACATAAAAGAAATAGTCTCCCAACATGGAGTGCCAATATCTATCATCTCGGATCGTAACAGTCATTTCACACCCAGATTTTGGCAATCATTACAGAGTGCTTTGGGTACTCAATTAGATATAAGTACGGCATATCATCCCGAAACTGAAGGGCAAAGTGAAAGGACCATCCAAACACTTGAAGACAAGCTTCGAGCCTCTGTTATAGATTTTGGAAAAGGATAGGAAAAACACTTACCATTAGTATAATTTTCTTACAATAACAGTTACCATGCCAGTATTAAGGCAGCACCATTTGTGGCACTTTATGGTCGAAAGTGTAGATCACCTGTTTGCTGGGCCAAAGTTGGAGATGTTTAACTTACAGGACCAGAAATAATCCATGAAACCACTAAGAAGATAGTGCAAATTCGACAACGCTTGCAAGCTACAAGAGACCGACAGAGAAGTTATGCCAATGTAAGACGAAAGCCTTTACAATTTCAAGTTGGAGATCAAGTTATGTTAAAAGTGTCACCTCGTAAAGGTGTCATCCGATTCAAAAAATAAGGAAAGCTTAATCCCCGGTACATTGGACCTTTCAAAATCCTTGAACGGATTGGCCCAGTGGCATATAAACTTAAGCTTCCTAAAGAGCTCAGTAATGTCCATAGTACTTTTCACGTTTTTAATCTAAAGAAATGCTTATCTGACGAATCCCTTGTCATTCCAATGAAAGAGCTTCGGCTTGATGACAAACTCAAATTTGTGGAAGAACCAGCGGATATTGTGGATCGAGAAGTCAAGCAACTGAAACAAAGTCGTATTCCTATAGTCAAAGTAAGATGGAACTCTAAAAGAGGACCAAAATTTACGTGGGAACGCGAAGATCAAATTCGTGCCAAGTATCCACATCTGTTTTTCAAAAACATCACTTCACATTCATCAACTAAATCTGCGGGACTAAGATTTCTTTAAAGGAGGGAACTTAAAAACCCGTAATTTTCATCAATGTAATTATCCATCTATTAAATTAGATGCACTGTAATATCCATCTATTATATATATACCACCTTTTTACAGGGAAAATTTTGCTTTATCTCATTATGCAACGTAAGTTGCATCTCTAAAGTAAACGAGCTCACGCAAACTCCACCAATGCCATCTATATCTATGTTTATATCATGTAAACATCCTAATATGTCAAGTCTATATCTTAATATCATTTTTACCAAGTACATTATCCATTTAACGTACCATTTACAACGTTATATCAAAACAAACTTTATCCATTAACATTTATATCAAAACCCTAATTATATGTAATGTATACATATAAAATGAATGTGCAAACCTTCAAGAATATGTACAAGTGTAAAATGCACAACATTTAAAATATAATTTCCCTCTAAGTCAATGTATAACTCATTTAAGCTCAATGTATAAGTCAATAATGCAAGAAAACCAAACTAGGTCATTTTACCTCCTAAATCACTTTAGTTTCTTACCACCACTTTAGTACAAGGTACAAGAACTTAATGCATAACTTCTAAACCCTAAACCTAAACCCTAAGTCATCTTAAAACCCTAATCTAGAACCCTAAACCCTAAACAAAACCCTAAAACCCTAATTTCACTTTAAACCTAAAACTAAATCCTAAACCTTAAAACTAAACCCTAAACCTTAATCCTAAACCTTAAACCTTAATCCTAAACCCTAATACTAACACTAAAACTTAATAATAAACCTTAACTACCCTAATCCTAAACCCTAATACGCATTTTAAAGACTAAAAACCCTAACCCGAAACCCTAAACTACCCGTCACCCTTTTTCTTTCATTTTGACCCATTTTAAACCTAAGCTAGCACCCTAACACCTCAAGCACCTCTATGACTAACCTACTACCACCCCAAGCACCTTACAAGCACCTCCATCACCTCCTTGTAAGCTACTTGCACTCCAAAAACCTCCTTGTCACCCCTTTGTAAACCGAACCACCTCCACACCCTTCCACCATTCAAAGCTACACTCCTAGCTCTCCATACTCATCACCTAGCATCCCTTAGTCATCTCCCTATAGCCTTGACCCTTAACCACCAAGAAAACTTGGGCACCAAGTTGGTTTCACCCCTATATAAGCCGAAACATACACACCCTTTCATTTCATCCTCCTAACAAACTCAAACACAAAACAGACACTCAAATAGAGTTCTAGGCCCTAGCTTACAGTAGTAGAAATCAAGAAAGAAATCCCCAAGATCAAATAAAGCCAAGAAATCAAGAGAAGGAACTTGAAGTTCGTTTCTCCTTTTTTTTTCCTAGGCCCCCCCCCGTACGACCCAAAAACCCTCATCGAACACCCGATTTTTAGCTCAAGTAAGCTTAAAATCTTGTTCAATAAGCTCATAATATGTTTTAGAATGTTCATAATACTCTTAAGATCATATATAAACTCTTGTTTGAAGCCTTGAATCCTCAAACCCATGTGTTTTTGACTAAAACCCTAAAAACGACCCGTTTTGATTTTCTAGCTAACGGATCCTTTTTCTAAACTTTTGTTATGTTATAACATCTTGATTTAGCTTATTCTAACAAGCTATAACCTGAAAATATCATTTGGAACCCTAAAATAAGCTTGCATGGCTTTTTAGACTTGATTTGTAAATATTTTCATGCAAAGGGTATATATCGTAACTTTCTGAAATTTATAACTAGAGGGGCTGAAAATGTTATTATTCCAAAGTTATAACTATAAGGACCTATATTGCCAAGTTTCAAAGTTAAAGGTTTAAATTATATATACTTTATATATAAAGGACTAAACTTGTAAAAGTTTATAAAATTGAGGGTATATATTGCCATTTTTGCAAACTTAAAAAATTAAAATATAATATTTTTATATAAATTGATAAAAATATATTCTTGAATATTATAAAATTGATTTTATTAAAACCCGACACATTAATCGTTATTAATCATTGATCGACGCATTATAAAACAAGTACGTTATATATTTAACGTAATTTATCATCGACTAACTTTTGAAGAAACTTAAAATTTTATGTATCACGTTACTAGGGAGCTTCATGTGAGGAGTTTCATTTGGGTATACGTTTTGACGAGTTTGCTGGATTTACGATTTAAAGTGTCCTGGCTCCTCAAACGTTTACTACATGACATCTGGATTATGATGGCCCGAACAGAAGCAAGGAAAAGATTTAAAGATCTCGGACATAAAGACGAAGTCGAAAGACAATGACAAAGGCTCAAGATCAAAGATCACAAAGCATGAAGGAACAAGCCTACAACGAATTCAGAGACCAAGACCACAAGATCTTAACGACAAAAGCAATCTCACTAATCTCATGAAGGAGTGTCACAATGAACTCACTTCGGGGGAGATTGTTAGCCTCAAAATATTGAGTCGAACAATGGAAGTTCGTTCATTATATTAGGTCTCGGTCACTTAATTAATTATACGTTGTAATAGGCTAGAAGGGTAAACGGGCTCGTATATTGTAAGCTAATCGGTCACGTGTATCGGGCGAAAGCCCAAGTAATCCCGAGCCCGGCCCGTAGAAATACCAAGGCATGAAAGCCTCTTGGTATTAAGTATAAATACTCCTCTCCAAGTATGGAGAGGGGGTGATTCTTGTTAAGTCTCATTTTGTAATTTTGCAAGTTAATCATCCAACTCTCATTTTCTCTCTACCTTTCTCTCTCTAAGTTCTCTTTAAATTTCTTCTTCATATCTTCTCATCTTATTTTTCTTGTTTCTATAATGAAGTGAAAATGATTAAGGGTAACCGACATGTTATCATTCAAACTTTATGTTTTTATGTAGATTTTGGGACCTCTTTTTGTAAAAACTCTGATGAAATAATGAATGATGACTTATCTTTTAAAAACGTCTCTTTTGAGTCGTTTTCTATGATTATGATTGTTGTACTATGAAATAATACCCCAGATTAGCTTCCGCTGCTATATGTCCTCCAAGAAATTAGCTTCGCTTGCTATATGTCACAAAATAGAGAGGTCGTTATGGTTGATTGGGTATCAAGAGCCACGGTTAGTAGGAGATGACAAAGGTTGAAAATGTTAACATATAACTAATTTTCCTTTTTCCATCCAAGAAAGTCCCTCTCGCTTTGCCGACACATCTTCTGGAAAAAGTATGTAAAGTATAAATGTGACTTATTATACTATTATGATAGAAACAAGAGCACTTATGGATTAGTTAGAGACCAGTGGGTTGCGTGCTGCTACATCTTTTGGAATAGTATGTAAAGATACATAACTATTATACTATTATATAAATAACTTATGTTATTTACTACTGGGTTGTTAACAGAGTGATGTCTTCTCCCAACCATCCTACTTCCGATATTGAGGATGCTTTTTCCTCTAACTTTCCGGACTATGTCCCAGCTTCACCAGGAAAAACTTATTCTAGCTCTTCAAATAACTCATTTGGTGTAGTTCTAATAGTTTCACCAACTCTTTCACTTTTTCATGATGACCCCTATATGAAGGTCATGCATGCATACTATGCTAAAGAATCACCTATTCCACCACCAACTATTGTGCCTCCATCTACAATGTTATCTCCAATGTTTAATCCTCAAGAATTCTTTCTTCTGGAAGAATTATTGTCACCTAAGAAACAAGGCCATAACCAATCATTCTCCTCTATTTGAGATGGGAGAAAGCTCTCGTAAGACAAGTCTGGAACATCACGAGGAGCAAATTGAGGAAATCCTGAATCACCTGGATGAACTCTCTCTCGACCGCATTGAGCACATAGAAGACAAAATAGAAGGTCTCGGAAAAGGTCGGGTGATTATACAACAAGATTTTGACAATCTGGAAGCTAAACTCCAAAAGGCTCATGCTCGAATTGCTAAACTTCAAAGAAAGCAAATGGGAAATAACAACAAGATTGCTCTGGCTCGCTTCAGGATTGCTAATCTAGAACAAATCATCAAAGAAATCCAAGTCCGTCACCAAGCAGACAAGGAAAGTCTTCTGAATGCAATCTATGAACTCAAGAACAGCCAGAAAGGACCATCGAACTACTAGATTAGATACTAGTTATAGCTTTTAACCTAGCCACGGGATGTGTGGTATAAATAACAACACTTGTCAAATTTTAACTATGTACAATACAAAGGCAAGTTGTTCATGATATAATACAATGGAAATCCCGTTATACCTTGCCGTTTCATAATACTGATATATCATCATCTCCGTCTTCATCATTATGAATCATACCATGACTTCTAAATAAATCATAGATACTTATTTGATATGAATTATCTATGAATTATCTATGATATCACTATTGTGACAATGTTTATTTTTGAACCTTACGCATTTTAAGGAAAGAATTGTGATATCATTCTTATTACGTGTTGTCTTATGTTGATAGAATGCCTCCCAAAAGGACATCAACATTTGAAGCACCAGCCATAACTCAAGCTGCTATCAGGAAACTAGTTGCTAACAGTGTTGCCACAGCTCTGGAAGCATAAGCTGCAACGATGGCAAATGCTGACAATACCAATAGAAACACCGGATAAAGAGAAGCTCCTGTAGCAAGAAAGTGTAGCTATAAAGAGTTCATGAGCAGCCAACCTATCAACTTTAAAGGTACGGAAGGAGCTGTTGGACTTATCTGCTGGTTTGAGTAAACTAAATCAGTGTTTTCCCGTAGCAACTGTACCAAAGACTGCAAGGTAAAGTTTGCTACTGGTACTTTAACTGAAGAAGCTCTATCCTAGTGTAATTCTTTTCCCCAACCTATTGGGATAGAAGAAGCTTACAAGATTACTTGAGTTGAATTCAAGAAGATGTTGATAAAGAAGTATTGTCCCCGAACTGAGGTCCAGAAGATGGAAGACGAATTTTACCATCTGACTATGAAGGGGAATGATCTCAAGACATATGTGAGAAGATTCTAGGATTTGGCAACCTTATGTTCCACTATGGTGCCAGATTTTGAGAAAATGATGGAAGTTTTCATCGGGGGATTGCCTCGAAGTATTGAAGGGAATGTTACCACCTCTAAACCTCAAATTCTAGAGGAAGCCATTAACATAGCCCAGAGGCTAATGGATCAGGTAACAAAGCACACTCCGGTGCAAGTATCAAGTGATCACAAACGAAAGTTTGACAACAGAAGAACTTTCAACAACAACAACTACCCTAACACCAACACCAACAACCCTCTACAATAATCACCTCCACCTACCTCACAACAGAATAGTAGACAAAACCTTCACTTCCTCAGTGCTATACTCCAACTGAAAAAGTAATTGGTATATTTGAAACCCGTCCCTTGTGTAAGAATGCACTTTGCATCACATAGGGACCCCCTTTTGGGCACTATTAAGTGTAAATACTGTAATAAAGGGGGCCATCTGCCCAAGAAATAAGCAAAAACAAAGGCCACCACTGGAAGTAAATCTGCTACCGAGTGACAGTTACATGTCATGATCCTATGGAGAGAAAGGGCATTATGCAAATCAGTGCCGAAAGACCACCAACAACAATGCCCAGGGAAGAGCCTACAAGTTGAGGGATAGGAATGCTCACCAAGACCCGAACATAGTCACGGGTATGTTCCTTCTAAACCAACATCTAGCTAGAGTATTATCTCTTGCCTCTAAGCTAAATATTCCACCCATTACAATAGATACCTTTTAAAATATCTAAATGGCTGGCGGAAATCTAGTAAGCACAAACACCGTTATTCAGGGTGCAACTCTGATTTTGTTAAACCAACCTTTCAAAATTGATCTTATGCTGATCAAACTCGGTAGTTTCAATGTCGTCATTGGTATGGATTGGTTATCCAATTATCATGCTAGATTTATCTATGACGAGAAAGTCGTCCATATCCCAATCAACGGTGAAACTTTGATCATCCGAGGTGACCAAAGTAAAACCCGACTAAGTCTCATATCCTGTATAAAAACTGAAAGATATATATCCGAGGTTGTCAATTTTTTATAATCCAAGTAATGGAAAAGAAGTCAGACGAGAAAAGACTAGAAGATATCCTAGTAGTTAAAGAATTCCCAGAAGTTTTTCCTGAATATCTACCTGGCCTTCCTCCCGTTTGCCAAGTAGAATTACAAATCGATTTAATCCCAGGAACATCACCTGTAGCCCGAGCACCCTATAGATTAGCTCCTTCAGAAATGCAAGAACTATCTGATCAACTTCAAGAATTATCATATCGGGGTTTTAACCGACTAAGTACTTCGCCTTGGGGGGCTCCTGTCTTATTTGTCAAAAAGAAAGACGGATCTTTCAGAATGTGTATCGATTACCGGGAGTTAAATAAACTTACCATAAAGAATCGTTACCCATTACCCAGGATTGATGACTTATTCGACCAACTTCAAGGTTCGAGTGTCTACTCGAAGATTGACTTAAGATCAGGCTATCATCAACTGAGACTCAGGGATGAAGATATTCCCAAGACTGCTTTCAGAACAAGATACGGACACTATGAATTTCAAGTGATGCCATTTGGTTTAACTAACGCGCTTGCTGTATTCATGGATCTCATGAACCGTATGTGTAAACCATATTTGGACAAATTCGTAATAGTGTTCATTGATGATATTCTCATCTACTCTCGTAACAAGGAAGAGCACGTAAATCATCTAAGAATAATCCTAGAGTTAATCAAGAAAGAGAAGTTGTATGCCAAGTTCTCCAAGTGTGATTTCTGTATTCATATCGTGTAATTTCTTAGACACTTAATTGATAGTCAAGGACTTCATGTTGACCCCGCCAAGATAGAAGCAGTTAAGAATTGGACATCTCCTACTACACCCACAGAAATACGTCAATTCTTAGGACTCACCGGTTATTATCGGAGATTTATCAAAGATTTCTCGAAGATTACAAAGTCTTTGACTAAATTAACCTAGAAAAACAAGAAGTATATCTAGGGCAAAGACCAAGAGTCGGCTTTCCAATTGCTAAAATAGAAGCTATGTGAAGCTCCAATCTTAGCATTACCAGAAGGAAATGACGCTTTTGTTGTTTACTGTGATGCATCCCATCAAGGTCTGGGAGCGGTGTTAATGCAAAGAGAGAAGGTTTTTGCATATGCATCCCGACAACTTAAGCCTAATGAAGAAAACAAAACACTCATGATCTCGAATTAGGAGCAGTAGTGTTCGCTCTTAAAATTTGGAGACACTATCTGTATGGCACCAAATGTACTGTGTTCACTAATCATAAAAGTCTTTAGCATATCCTTGATCAGAAAGAGTTGAACATGAGACAACGTCGTTGGCAAGAATTGCTTGTAGATTACGATTGTGAAATTCGCTACCATCCTGGAAAGGCAAATGTCGTAGCAAATGCCTTAAGCCGGAAGGAACAAATCAAACCACTCCGAGTTAGATCATTAGTTATGACCATTCATCCAAAATTACCATCACAAATTCTCAAAGCTCAAACTGAAGCACTCAAGGAAGAAAACATTAAGGCTGAAAACTTATGAGGAATAAACAAAGCATTTGAAATACGTCCTGATAGAACCCGATGTATCAAGAATCGAAGTTGGTTACCACTCTTTGGTAATCTGAGAGACTTGATCATGCACGAGTCCCATAAATCAAAGTATTTCATTCACCTAGGTTCTGAGCTTGATGAGTTCAAAAGGCTTTTGGATTTAAACCCTAACGACCTATCTTTTAAGAGAGGATAGGGCGTTTATGTTCAAGCTTTCATGAGCTAAATTGGATAGGAGCGGTTCTAAAGCAAAAGGCGAAAATTGAAGTGGCTTGAGGGTAAGTGATTCAAACTCTGCCTATTTCCCACAAGTCAGTCAAGAAGCCGGAATCCATAGAAAGTCGCATTGATGTTATTGGATTCGGATAATATTGAGGTCACAGGGCTCTAATGTGGCTGAATTGTTTTTGGTTTCTCATTATAAAATGTTCCTTGGGATGATATGGTTTGTGAAACCTTAACTATGGATGGGTCTATTTTTTGAGAAGAAAGTTTTCCGGCTGATTCTTACTCCAGTATGGATCGACGGTTACTGATGAGGAATTAAAAGCAGCTAGTGTTTAGTATCGGAAGATGAAGTCGTGCCCCGGGCAGGATGGGTTCTCGTCCGGCTTTTCAAAAAAGGATGGGAAATTGTTCGGTTTGGACCGTTTGTCATGCGATTAGTGATTTCTTTGTTAATGGCAATTATTGAAGGAGATCAAATCATACTTTTGTTGGCACTTATCCCTTAGTTTCCTACTTCTACTCCCTACTCAAAAATCAATGATTATCGTCCTATTTCTTGCTGCAATGTCATTTATAAATGTATTAGTAAGATTCTTACTAATCGTATTATAGATGGGATTAAAGAGGTGGTTAGTGATAATCAGTCTGCTTTTGTTCCGGGTAGGCGTATTTCGGATAACATTCTTATAACTCAGGAGCTTATGCATAATTATCATCGTAATAGAGGTCCTCCTAGATGTGCGTTTAAGATTGACATTCAAAAAGCATATGATACAGTGGATTGGCGGTTCTTGGGCTGTGTTCTTAAATATTTTGGCTTCCATCCTCTTATGATTAAGTGGATCATGGCTTGTGTCACTTCCACTTCTTTCTCTTTGAATCTTAATGGTGATATTCATGGCTTCTTTAAAGGGAAAAGGGGCTTGAGGCAAGGAGATCCATTATCTCCCTATCTTTTTACTCTTATTATGGAGGTGTTAACCTTGATGATTAAAAGAAGAGTAAATTTGTCAGGTGTATTTCGTTACCAAACAAGAATTTGAAGGAGCTTCAGCTTGAAACTCGTTTGTTTTGGCAGATATCTCTTATATTTCTCGTGGGGACGTTAATTCTGCCCGTGTCATTATGGAGTCCCTTGAAGAGTTCAAGCTTACTTCGGGGCTGGTCCCGAGTATTCCAAAGAGCACGGCGTTCTTTTGTAATGTTTCCCCCCCCTAATCAATGTCAAGATAATCTAGTTCTTAACATAATGCCGTTTGCTGAAGGCAATCTCCCAGTTAAATATCTTGGTGTTCCGCTTATATCATCGAGACTCCTTAATAAGGATTGCAAAATTCTTGTTGAGAAGGCTAAAAATCGGATTGAAGATTGGAAGAACAAGTCCTTGTCCTTTGCCGGTAGATTGCAACTCTGTAAATCAGTTATATCCTCTATGCATGTTTATTGGGCATCGTTTCTCATCATTCCTAAAGGTATTATTTATGATATTCAAAGTCTTATCTATGGTTTCCTTTGGTGTAATGGTGAGTATAAGCGAGGGAAAGCTAAGGTTGCTTGGAATGACATTTACCTTCCTAAAAGGTGAGGTTGGTCTTGGCTTGCTATTTGGATCTGTTTTAATACGCATTGATGACCACGCACATTTGGAATATAATTTCCAACAAAGAGTCTCTTTGGGTGCATTGGATTCACACGTACAAACTTAGAAATCGGTCCTTTTTGATCTTCCTATTAAAGAATAATGTGAGTTGGGGCTGGTTAAAGCTTCTTCAACTCGGTGCTAGTTCGTCCATTCTTTTGGGTTAAACTCGGTAATGGGCGTGATACATCGGTGTGGCATGATAGTTGGTGTTCTCATTGTCCCGTTAAGCCGTTTTATCTCTCCTCGATATTTAAAGTGAGGGATTTAACAATCCAAGCTTATGGTGGGCAGACTTTGGATTATAACTTTGGACGTGGCCTCAAGCCTTGGCTTGCAAGCCTCCAATATTGAACCTCATACCCCAGGCCCCCCCTAAAATCTCATGAATTACTATGATTTGCGTTTCGTTGGAGAGACGCTAATGGTGTATTTTCTGATTTTTCTGTTAGCCGTGCTTGGGAGGCATTTAGACCTCGTGGTAATGAAGTCAATTGGTTCAGAATTGTGTGGTTTCCCCATTCAATTCCTCGTCATTCGTTTCATTTGTGGTTGGTAATGCGGAATAGTCTTAAGACACAGGATAAGCTGAGGCAATGGGATGTTGGTATTAATACCGACTTGAACCTGCTTCGGTGCTCTCTCTGTAACACTCAAAGTGATTCTCATGCTCATTTATTTTTTGAGTGCCCCTATTCATCTAAGGTTTGGAAGTTAGTGCGTCATCTTGCGGATATGGAGTTAGTGCCACCGATTCTTTATGATATTGTTGCTCATCTTCAGTCTATGGCAAACAAGAGAACGGCTAGAAGCATTTTTGGTAAACTTATTTTGGCTGCTTCCTCTTATTTTGTGTGGCTGGAACGTAATAATCGTTTGTTTAAGAATGTTAAGCGAACTCCAGAAGAGTTAAGGGATGTTATCATGGTAACGGTTCGCCTCAAGCTCTTATCGTTTAAATTCAAGAACTCGGCTAAGGTGATCAGTTTGCTTGATCGTTGGAAGATGCCCAGATCCTTTAGGCTCTATGTGTGCTGATTGTTTTATGATGTGTATGTCTTATGTGTGGCTAATTGAGCTTTCGGCTTGGAAGATTGCAAAGGAGAATTGGGACGTATTTTAGTTTTTTATGTATTTCATTTGGGGCATGTCCCATTTGAGTTAGTGGTAGTTCAAGCTTGTGCTTGAGGTTAATGTGGTATTTCAGCCGCATTCCATTGTACTTAAACGTTTTTGTGATTAATATACTTTACCGGGGTAACCCTTTACCCAAAAAAAAAGACAACATTAGCCTTAAGTTTGATTAGATATCATGTTTGATCAAGGAATGATTAAATATGGTTTGATGAAATACTACACTTTAAGACACAGATTAAACAGTCAAGTCAACCTAGGTTATTAGTGCAGAAAGTATCCGACAAGCTCAATCACAAGTTAACATAGCCAGGATGGGAGTTAGCTATGTAATTGGGCCTTTGGAATGGGCCTTGAGTGGTTATTGGGCATATTGGGCCAAAGCATAGGAGTTTAGCCCAAACCGCCACGTGGTGGTTTAGGAAAACCGCCATGAGACAGGTTACCAAACCGCCATGTAGTGGTTTGGGTAAACCGCCGTGTGACAAAGTACCAAACCGCCATGACTAAAATAATATTTTAGTCAAACTGCCTCGTCCAAACCGCTATGAATATTTAATTCAATTAGATCAAACCGCTATGACCAAATAGCTACGAATATTTTATTCAACTCAATCAAACCGCTACCATTTGAGAAAAATTCAAAATAGCGATTTGGATTATTATAATAATAAAAATAATCTTCATCAAACTGCTACCACGTAGTGGTTTGCCTGCTCATATTAGAAT
>BQNB010078823.1:0-30437 GCA_026074375.1 Tanacetum coccineum | reverse complement strand
TAAAGTTTGAGAATGTATCATATGTTTCAATTCAATAAAAATAAACTATATTTTTATGTGATTAATTACAGTCATGTATTAGTCATGTATTAGGCCCGTTTGGTTCGCGAAATCTTCAAGATTTTGATGAAATTGGAATCTGATTCCAATTTCATAACGTGTTTGGTTAAGGAATTCAGAGAATTCTATTCCTAAGTGTGTTTGGTTGACAGATGGAATGTAATGAAAATACCTTAAAATTCCATAATAAAGTGGAAGGAATGTTTATAGTACCATGGAATTTGATATTTTTATCATCAAAAATATATTATTATTATTATTATTGGTATTATTATTATTATTATTATTATTATTATTATTATTAATTATTTTATTATTATTATAATTAATTTTTATTTATATATTATTATTTTAAAAAAATTATATTTATTTATTTATTTAAAAAAAATTAATTTATAAACCACACTTTTTATTTTATACTTTAATAGTTTTATAAAATTACATTTTATTAAGATATCCTTTTTATTAAAATAATGTTAAATACATATTAAACAAATTCATATATCAATTTATATAACATTATTTAAAAATTTATTATTATTATTATCTTTATAAATAATATATTTAATAAATTATATTCAGTTTATCAATTTCAAATTAAAATAGAATTTATTTTAATATAATTTGTTTTTTTCCATTTCATGTTTTTTCAACCAAACACGCGATAGTTTTCATAAATTCTAATTCCTTCAGATTTCGAATCTTAAAGATTCTAATTCCTTAACATTCTAATTCCTTAATATTCTGGCCAATTCTTCAGACACATTCTAATTCCACAAAAACATTCTGCAAACCAAACAGACCCTTAGTGTGTTATGCCTGACAAAACCCACTCCTTCATTACAGAATGTATCATATAATAAAGATAAATTTTATTCTTATGTGATAATCATGTATTTTATAATACCACGAGCATGTAATTTTGAATATCATTTGATTGTTTACGGTGGCTTTTAAGTTAGATAAGAAATAGTCAAAATTTACTCTACCTGCACTACGCACACATAAGACTGGGCACTACAAGGCGATCGACCAGTCGGTCGAGCCGCTCGGTCGTCGTTCGGCCTTGTAATGGTCGAGTCGGTCATGGTCGGTCGCCGGCGAAAAAAGGTCGACTACTCGATCGATTTGAGAGGCACACAAAGTCAAAAAAAACAACCGTTTAACACTATAAATATAAAAAAAACTTTTTAAACATTTTTAACCATATAAACACTCAATTCATTTTATCATTTTATACACAATTTATATACACTTACAACAACTTTTTTAAATGGATTGTTCACTTCCGACACCCAAAAAACTACCCGAAGCAATCCCCGACAACCTTACACAAACCTCAACTACGGCTCACAAACCCATATGGGTGGTTCGTCATCACAACAACATACGCACTAGCAATTAGTTCCAGATGAAGAGGCATTAAGAGTTTTAGATGAAGAGGCATTAAGAGAAACAACAACAACAACAACAACAGTTGATGAATATCTTATTGAGAAACAACAACAACAACTACTTCTAGATGAAGGGGCCTTAAGAGAAACATTAGAAGAATAAGTAAGAGCTGAAAAAGAGTGGGAGGGGAGAATTAGGCAAGAACAAGCTCATCATGAGTTACTCATGTTGAAATTTGGGGTGAAATCTGATTCATAATCAGATTCATTTCATACGTTTACGTTTTTATTTAGTTATGTATTGTTTTTAATAATCTGTGTACTATTTTAATTTTGCTGTTATGTAATGTTTTTATTATTATGTAATGTTTTTATTGTTTAATGAAATTTAATTTTGTTGCTAAAAAAATTTGAAAAAAGAAAAAAATGAAGGTCGCGTAGTGGTAAAAAGTCGTCTGTATGTCGCGGGAGAGAGAAAACTAATGTGACAGGAAAAATAAAGGTCGATGTAGTGACTAGCCTAACATTATTCACCCAAAGAATGTCACCTTTCTTTCGTCATTAATTCCATCAAATAGTCATGACTTTAGCCACTTTAGTGATGAAATTAAGTGAATAAATAGGTTGTCACACACCTTTAATTGACGACTTTAGCTCGTTACTAATTTAGTGTCAACTTTAAATTTCTGTCACTTTTTAATTTGTGACGGAGCTATTGTGACGACAAGTGACAACCTTGATATTCGTCATTAAACTGGTTTAATGATGATAGTTCCTCTTTTAAAAACGATTTTTCATTGGTCACTAAAGCATTTTTTTTCTTGTAGTGAACACGTAATCAACCTTCCCAAAACAAAGTTTCATAATTAGAGCATGTGAAGTGATTTTCTTTCCATTTTTATTTAATTTTGCCATATCAAAACATTACGTGTGCGTTTAGTTGAAAGAAAACATTACGTGTGCGTAAGGAGAATAGAGATTGCGTTAAATTTTTCCATCAAATTTTCTACAAAACAAAAAAAATTGTATTTTCTATTTTAACGAGAGAAACTACAAAACACATTTTTTTGCATGGTTTCTCTTGTATTGTTTTCTTGAGAATAGAAAACAGTATTATATGAACGTATTTTCTATGTTCTTATAGAAAATTAAAAAAAATCCTAACTAAACACACCCTATACTTTTCTATTCCGACACATTTTTTCATCCTGATTGTGGAAACTAGAAGGGGGGGTGAATAGTTTACAGGTTCGTTTTGCATTTTAAAAGTTTTCTGTCAAAATACCTTGATTCAAGTAGTATGTTCAACCAATCAACAATATGAATCAACAAAGTAAATATCTAAACTAATGCTAAATAACAATCACAATAATGTAAAGAGATAAGAGAATGAACAATCAAACCAAGACACCAAGATTTATAGTGGTTCGGCTACGAAGCACTTCTTCGCTCTACTCCACACCCCGAGTATCTTACTCGAGATTTCACTATGTCAACAAGCTCCTTTCAGGCGGAGAAAACCATTTACACGTCGCTTAAGTTATTTTCCGACACTAAGCTAAATGTCGAGTCCTAATCTTAGCTAGAACCAATCTACCACTTCACAATCACTATACACTCACAAGATCTACACTATCAGATATACACACAATCCGAATTACACAAATACAAAATAATTACAATAAAGATTTGATACTTAGAAGAAGAGAAGAGAGATCACTAAATAACAATTCGTTTTTTTACGAATACGAATGTTCTTCTCTTGCACTTGAATGAGAAAGGAGAGATGAGAAGAAGAGATTAGATCACTTGAAATGAGATCTAAGAATGTTAGTGATCAAGACATTTGGAGAGAGAAAGAAGATTTTTAGAGAGAGAAAGTTATCTGAAAATTTCGTGCTAAGAGGTGTGTTTTTTAGCTGGGAATGGAGTGGTATTTATAGGCAGGAAAACCCAACGGTCACTGGGGGCGGTCCCGGCGGTCCCAGAAATATCTGGGGGCTGTCAGGCTTATAAGGGGGCCGCCCAGTAAACTACGCTCCTGTTTTTGTCTTTTTGTGGAGAAGGTTGTATCTGTTATGGAACCTTCCAATTTGGGGGGAAATTTTGAATTTCAAATTTAAGTTTTTAATAAAACTTTTCTTTTAATTAGATAATATCTTGTATAATTTTTTTTGTGAAATACTTTTGTAACGATGTGATGAATAAGAGAAAAGTATTTTCTTGATCACTAATCATGCTTAATAATTTGTTTGTTCATACCTTAAGTGATTAGTAATCTTATAAATGGAATTTTACGATTAATAATTTGTAAACGTTTATTTTTATTGTAAACGTTTTTACATTTTGTTATTATCAAAATGTTGAGAGGTCGAAAGATATAAATAACGTTTTTAGACATTATTTGTATTAACAATCTCTCCCTTTTTGATGATGACAAAATATAAACTCATTTTGTATAAAATTAAAGATTTCAAATTATTAATGAGTTTTCATTCTATTTCTCCCCCTTTTGTCGAATTCAAAAAGAATGATCGTCGAATTGTTGTAGAAAGAAAGAAGTCGACGATATCAAGACTCCCCCTTGATGTATGCTCCCTCTCGTTTGGGGAACCAAGGGATCGATCTTACGAGAATTGTTTGCTACAAAACAAAGTTAGAGGTACAAGTGCAAGACAAATATCTTTCAACAAGTAGCAATATATCACTTTATGAAATAAAACATAAAGTAGCTTCATTCATTACTTAATAAGCTCATACAGGAAGCATTGATTGCAATGAAAATAGAACTAAGACTTGACAAAGAAACATTCATCCATACACTACATCACAACTTAAACATACTACAAAAGGTAGATAAAGATATCATGGCATAAGTCCTAGATGATCCTTGATTCATAGGAAATAACTTTGAGCAAAAGGGTTAGGGTGACCAATTATGAGGTGATATGACCTAATTTCTAAGGGTTAGGTAGAGAGAGTGAATTCATGGTGGAGGTGAGAAGATACTCAAGATGAGCAAACATTAGGTTCATTTCATCCCTAAGAGAAAAGATAAGATTGCGGTTGTGAAAAGAAAAAAGACAAGATGACCCATGATAGTCATGATAGTTAAGGTAAATGGGATGACCCATGAGAGGTGGTTAAGGTTGTGGTTGTGGTTGTGGTGAAGGTGGTGATGGAGTATCAAGAATGTGATCAAGAGGAGTGATTGGTGACAAAGAAAGTGTGATATCCAAAGAAGGATGACTTTGAAGTGGTTGAGGGTTTGAAGGTCTAGGAGGAACATCCGAGATGTTGTCAAGCAAAGGGTTTAAAGGTTGGGGAGAGGTTGGCTTATTTGATGATGGTGGTAAAATTTGAAGTTTTGATTGAAAAGAAGAAGATGTGTTCTCTTGACTTGATGAGGTTTGATTGGTGGATGGAGTTTTGGATGGTGCATTTGGAGGAGTTGGAGATGAAGAAGTTGTTGTAGGTCAAGGTGTGGTGGTGACATCTTCATCACTAGAAATGTTAACAAATAGTTGTCTATGAGGGATTATGGTTAATTTGATTTTCTTGGAAGGGTGATAAGGTGTCATTTTATACACTTTTTCGGGGTCGTTTAACCCCCAAAATTTTAAGACGATGTCAGCCCGCACCGACTCACACGCTGATCTAGAAGATTCTACTTACGACGGCGTCATGACTAAAATGCGACGCTATCGCGTCATTTTTCTTATATATACAAACCCGAATTTAGGGTTTTGAGTGTGTAACTTGAGAATAAAAAGAGGGTACGAACCCTAGTTCGTTTAGCAGCTGTAGGAGACGATTTTAGGGCCTAAAACCCTATTGTACTTCTTCCAATTCATGTTTTAATCAAGTAAGGTTTACTTAATCATTCAATATGTCTATGTGTTGTGTGATTATTTATTGTTCTTGCTTAATATTTAACATGCTTAGCTAAACCTATTATTGTGCTTGTTTATGATTGTATGAAACCTAGAATGTAGATCTTAGTGATGTTGCTTCTTGTGATGGATATGCATGTTAGGTCTTAGAAGACCAGCTTTTGTCTGTATCGCGGTTAATATGTCTAGGAAAACATGATTGTGTAGAAAGGATACCATCGGGTAACAGTCTTCATATTATCTTGCCCCCTAATATGGTTGATCCACTCTTAATATATTTCACATGCACTTAGTGTACTCTTAGGGGCCTTGTAATAGTCTTTATACTACCTTACAGGTGCGTTGATCTAACGGGATACTAGGTAGACGGCGGGTTCGTGTAATTCGTTTATGACTTAGGAAATAGCTACATAGATCATCACAAGTGTGACAAGGCAACAACACTAGGAGAAGCAATCTAGGGAGTAATACATGATTAAATGAACACAATCTTTTATCTTATTGTTATTACCAGTAGCGTAGTTGTTATTTAGTTTAAATAGCTAAAACCAAACCTTCCTCCAATTATATGATTTTATTGCTTTCCATAAAATACAAAAATACTAAAATAATCTTCCCTCAACCCTTAGAATTCTGTTAGACCGTGATTAAGCCTTCCCAACCTATTCCTCGAGTGAACGATAACAACCCCGAGTCTTGCCTATACTACACTACAACGATTAGGTGCACTGCCTAAGGAGTTGTAAAACTTCTCGTGTAGAAGTCCTACGACGACCGCACATCAAGTTTTTGGCGCCGCAACCTGGGGAATAGTTAGGTTCTGATCATAGTTTAACTTGGTTCTACTCGCTTGAATCCTTTCAAGTGGGACTTTAATTTCTACATATTAGCTTTCTTGTAGTCTATCTTTTCTTTGTGCTATTTGTTTCGTAACTCATTCTCGTCAACCACCATGGGAGACGAGAATCCTATTCGTACTCTAGGAGACTCTCCAAACCTAGCCACGAGGGCTATAGGAATACCATTGAGCTCCCTGTAGGGAACAATGTGGTACCTCTTCGATCTGACACCATCCGGTTGGTGCAAAACGGATGCTCATTCCACGGACTTCGGTTCGAGGATCCAAATCAACACCTCAAGGATTTCCTTAAACTTGTGGACTCACTTGACCTTGACGGTGACAATAGGGAAAGAACGTGCCTGCGTTTATTTCAATTTTCCCTATCAAGCTAGCAATTGGCTTGAACGCCTTCCAGCAGGATCCATCACCACATGGGAAGATCTTACTACCCGATTCCTTGCTCAATTCTTTCCACCGGGAAGGACCGCAAAACTCTGCAACGATATCCTGATGTTCTAACAACATCATGGAGAATCTATCTTTATCCTGAGCATGGATCGTTTCAAGGCTTACATCTAAAAAAGACCCTCATCATGGGGGGCATCGATCTTTGGCTCCAAGTCCCAAATTTTTTATGACCATGTCAATCCTGTTCACAAGATAACCATTGACCAATCGGCCGGTGGTGAGCTTCGTGACCTCAACGCTGAAGAATCCTGTGCATTATTAAGGACCTCGCCCTCTATGACAACAAAAGGTGGAACAACCCAAAGTGATTTCACTAAGCCGGAATCAAGGATCGCATTGCTCAGATGTTTCCCGAGTATATCCTATCCGCCGTCTAATCGAGCTCGAAAAATCAATTCAACGCTTGAAGGAAGCTTATCTAGCCTCTGACACAACCTACCCAAGTAAACAAATCACTACTCATGTGATATCTGTAGGTGGTCCACAACGACACTCAGTATTGCATGGAAGACCCCGAACGAGCCTTTGTTTGGTTAAGTTTTTTGAATAACACCTCGCGCACCGACGAAGCGGGAGAAAGTGGTATAACCTTCAGCCCGATCAAAACAACCTTGTGAACACATACAATCCATCATGGAAAGTCCCTCAAACCTAAGGTGGATACAACCTCAAAATTCTCAAAACACCTTTCAAACCCACCTAACCGTTTCAACCCACGGTTTCGATCCCGAACCGTTCCTTCAACAACCGTCCTCAAAATTTAAATAATCAATCAAATATAGAAGGACTGGTTTTTGAATTCATGGCATCTCAAGATGCTAGATTGTCTAAGTTTGAAGCCGATTTCAAACGACAACAAGGCGAGATGACCAACAAAATCGACACTGTGTTGAAGGCTATTTCTGACCAAATAGCTGGCACACTACCTAGCAATACGGTTAAGAACCCAAAACTGGGGACTCATCTAGTTTTGTCTGCTCGATCTTACCCAATAATAGACCCACAATGCTCATCTCACCCGTCCACCTCAATTAATGCTATCAAGGCGCGTTTCAATGAGACAATTATTTCCCAAACAAGCATGCAGCAACCCGTGGTTAAAATCAAACCACAACAACCGGAGGAACCCAGACCAACTCTTGAAAATGAATTTAAGGATTTACAATGCCATATTAGATAAATACTTGGAGAGCTTAGAACTAGGAAAAAACGGATCAGCATTTGTTCAAGGTGAAATACCTGCTAAGATGGGAGACCTTGGGCTATTCACTCTACCTTGTAGATTAAGGAACTAAAAACCTTTCGACACCCTGGCTAATTTAGGATCATGCGTAAACATAATCCCACTTTACCTCTTCAAAAAGCTTAACATCGGACTATTAGAAGAGACTGACCATATCTTTGGATTGGCTGACAGAACCAAATCCTACCCTGTTGGGATTGTTAAAGATGTAGAAGTCCACATAGGAAAACTAAAACTATTTAATGATTTCTATTTTTCTCGATATGAAAAAGGACCCCGAAACCCCTTTGCTTGTAGGAAGATGATTCTTAGCTACCGCCAACGCAGTTATAGATTGTAAGATGGCCAGAATAGCGGTAAGGAATCACTAGGTCAGTATTCGGTGTAAAAGAAGTAGACTTAGGTGAGGAGGAAGCACCTTATTGGACCACACTTGGAAAAAGGGAATCCTATAAACCTGGCCTAGCTTGAACAAAATGGGCACAAAATCCCCTTACTATGCTAGAAAAGACTTCTTAGACTGCCATCTGCCCAGAGAATAGGAAATTTCTAGAGATGCCGAGCTTAATCCTTTTAAGGATGCCTTAGTGTTTAGGAGAATGGTGGAATTCTTAGGAGCCATACCTATTAACTTTAAGTGTAACATGTGGGAATCTGAGGACCTAATTAAAAAAACCAATTAACTGGGACAAGCCACCCAAAAATGGAGACGGAGCAAGGCATGCTTGGATTAGAATAATTGACCCTGATGGAGAGGAATTTACCAAAACCTTACAATCAATCCCCACTACTAGGAAGCTCTTCGAAAGAGAAAATCCAAGAGAAATCATCGACTTGGACCACGTCTACGACACTTAACGTGTGACTTCAAATCTAGCTACAAGACTCGTTAATAAAGAAAAGCGCTTCTTGGGAGGCAACTCAATTTACCTTTTCCCGCATGTTAGGAGTATCTTGTGTGTTTTAATTCTTTATAGTTTGTTTTATTTATGTTTGAACTATCTTGTAATCATGCTTTGTTTGTCTTTAACATCGTCTTAATTTCAATCAAAGGTATTTTGCAACAATAAGTGTAGGGGAATTTATCCGGCTTTTGAGCCAAGTTCAAGCATGTTTAATAAATTGTTTAGATTAATTCGCGTCATATGATTAAATTGTGAAATCTTAGGTTTTATACAGCTATTTGTACAGGAAATAACTTATGGAATCAAGTGCAGGAAATTTTTCATCAAAAATAAAATTTTTGTTTTCACAGAACGTAGAGACGACGTCACGATTAGCACGTGACGCCGTCACCACAACACCTGTGACGGGGTCACACCAACCCTGACGGCTTCAAACGCTCAGGTTCAGAAAACTTAAAATTTTTAATATTTTTGAAAATAAAACTTGTACAACATTTAAAATATGTAATATTCTTTTATAAACCTGCATAAACCACGAATCTAACAATTCTCTCATATTATCTTTACTATTTTATCGAATCGAACATTTTATGCTTGGTATAGTTGTCTTTGTCTTTGATTACAAGTTATATTTGATGAGAAGAAGCTTGGAAGTTCTTAGGAAGCTCCATTAGATGATTCTTGGATGACGATTTAACCAGTTATCGCATATTTCTTCTCCATTATTGAGCAAACCAGGGGAGTACTAGTTTCTTTTCCTTGTTTTCTTTTCCCTTTATCTATTTTTACGGATATTTCTAGAGAACATTGGGGACAATGTTCAAAATAAGTGTAGGGGGAAATAAACCTTAGAAACTATTCTTTCATTTGTCATTTGCTTTGTCCTTAAAATGATGGGTAATATATCGAAACATAACATAAGAAGGTGATTTTTACCTAAATTTAAATTTTTACGACACATACTGACGAAAACCGAGTATTAATAGCGTCTCATGGATAGGAATTTATATGACTAGCACAATAACCCTCAAAATTCCACCCCCACAATGTGAGGTTCGCCCTTAGATATTATACCTTTAGCTTGTTCGAGTTAAGGAGTGAGCAATCATGTGTGTCTATTCCGTCGTTACAGATGTGTATGCGTGGTTTTGTCGCCTTTTCTGGAACATTCCAAGATGATTTTATCTTTACCCGGTTTGAGTTAAGGTTGATCTGCAGGCGTGCATGTCTATTCCGTCGTTACGGCCCCCCATAGTATGCATTGTCCCTAGTTGACCTTTTCTGGAATGTTCTGGTTGTTAGTAAAATTCATATAGTTGTACCAGGTAGTGTATTAAATTCTAGAACCTGTTATTGTGATACATCCCGAGACCGCATAGTAAGTATTAGGATTTTCTTGATAAGAGGCATTAGGATTAACCCATGTTTTAAAACTGTAATTTTTATAATGGTCACACCGACCATATAACTATCCCACACCCTTGCCATGCACTCATTATTAGTGCATGATACCCCTAGTACAACCCTCCGAGCCTATCCTTTTTCACGGTTCTTGTAATTTTCTGTGGATTCTAGATTATTAATGAAGAGCATTGTCACCCTTAAACCAATCGTTACACCCAAATCGCCTTAGCCCACCTTGTATGTACTCATTTTTAGTACATTATTGTGTTTAACCCAAGTTAATTATTTGAGTACACGGTTGCTAAGTCCTTATCCTTGTAAATACAGTTTTGGGACGATTGGGATTCATGGTAGTATTTATTTCGCGGAAGAATAGGGAAGAAAAGTTAAGTCAATACCCCCATATATTTGTTAGATGATCTCCATGTTATTTTGATCCACCTCAAATCAGGTCATTAGTTAGATTGTAAATATCGAGCATGTAAAAGCTCAAGTGTAGGGGTACGTGTTATAAACCCCATGTGATGTATTATGTTATTTAAAAAAAAAATGCGAAAAAGAAAAAAAAAGAGATGATTAGAGAGATTGTGTAGATTGTAGATCTTCATTCCGAGTCTTGGCTTAGCAACCATACTAAAGTGTATTCGTGTAAATAATTAGCTAACCCTTCTACTCTAAATTTACCCAAAGCCACCCAAATGTATCCCATCCGTTTCCATTTCCATTATATGTTATTTTACACCTACATCCCACAACCCTTTAAAAGACCTCTTAGAAAAGTAATAATAATGCCTTGTCACCTAGCTATTGGATGTTTGATCTTTAACCAAGCTTAAGGTAATATTTATATGCTATGACAGGTAATGAGTGTTTATTTTTTGTTTCCCCTTATGTTATAATTTATTATACACCCGAGTGAAAGAGAAAATCCCAAACACTTATGTGAGGTGCTAGTATATATACTTTCTGTGCTTTTAATTATGAGGTCTAGAAGGTTGTATTGTAAAATACTTTTAAAGAGTATGTAGAAGATGACCCCTTATATGTTTAATGTCTAGATAAAAAGCTCATGTCTCGAGGACATAGCAGAATCCCAAGTGTATAGGGGGTATTTGATGAGGTGTCATTTTTACACATTTTCGGGGTCATTTAAAACCCCTACATTGTTGTGCGTTTGTGCCAAAATAGGTACTTAATCATTCCTTTTCAGGTATTTTGCATTTGGAGGGCATTGGAAGAATTACACGTGACTTGGTCATGATTTGGGAGAAGAAAAGGACAAGACTACGGACCTAACACCCACATCTCCTCAAGATATTCTTCTCACGGCTAGGAGATGGCGTCCACAGATACGAATCATACGCCACACAAACGAGAGACTCAAGACGGCTTCACAAGATTCTACGAACGGCGTCAGAGGAGCACACAAACAACATAGCTCATTATCGATATTCCTTTCATGACGGCGTACACTATTAAAACGCTACACCGTCGTAACGATTTTCCTATAGATACAAACCGAAATTTTTAGGTTTTAGTGTGTAACTTAAAAATAAAAAGAGGCGGTAACGTAACCCTACGTTCGTTAGCAGCTGTTAGGGATAAATTTAGGCCTAAAAAACCCATTGACACCCTCCTAACTCATGTTTAACAAGGTAAGGTTTATTTAATCATTCAATATAGTCTAATGTGTTTTTGAATCATCTATTTTCTTTCTTCTTGGCTTTAATCTATAACATGCTTGATATCCTAATACCTCCTATTGTGTTTATATTTATGATTGTATGAAACCTTGAATGTAGATCTTACTGGTGTTGCTTTTTGTGATGGATGTGCATGTTAGGTCTTATAAAACAAGCTTTTGTTTGTATCGCTGTTGATATGTCTAGGAAAACATGATTATGTAGAAAGGATACCACCGGGTAATACAGTCTGCATACAACCTTGCCCCCCAAATATGTTGATCATTCTTAATATATTCACATGCAACTTAGTGTAGACCCTTAGGGCCTTGTAAATAGCCTTACATACTACCTTACTTGATGCGTTGCTGTCTAACAGAAGTAGGATCCTTGGTCTTAGGATTCTATATAAGCCTTGTAAGACAATAGCTTAACTAGAATAAATCCAAATCAACTATGTGAGAGAACAAAGACTATGAATAATCAAGTGTTAATGGCGGAATCTTAACACAAGAATAAGAAGAACAATATACTAATTTTGCTATTGATTTCTATTAAACTACCATGCTTCTATTTGATATTTGAAAACTCTATGCCGTAGGGTTTCCTTTTATACACCAAGGCAGACCCTAGAAAGCATACAAAGACGTATGAAAGGATAAAGATATCCCTTTCCTAAGATATCTCCTAAAATATCTCTAAGATAACTATTATCTCTATTCTTTTACATAAACAGACTTAACTAAATACGACCAGTACTAACTATAGTGTTGGGAAAATAGATTGTAACATACTTAATACTGGTAGTATAACAGTTAAGTCTGGTAGTAATAGTTAGTTCTGTTAGTATTGAGTTAATACTGGCAGTACTAAGTTAAGTCTGGCAGTACTAAGTTAGTATTGGTAGAGTAGCAGTACTAGAGTTTAGTACTTCGGTCATCAGTTGAGTTCGGTCATAGTTAAGTCTGTTTATGTAACAGAATAGTAATAGTTATCTTAGAGATATCTTAGGAAAGGATATGTATTATCCTTTGACGTTTGTAAAGCCCATTAGGGTTTCCTTGGTGTATAAGAGGAACCCTAAGGCACAATGTTAAAGAGTACGTTTTGAGAAATATCAATAGAAGCATAGAGCTTAATAGAAGCAAAATTATAATCTATCGTTTCTTCTTAATTCTTGTGTTAAGATTCCGCATTAACACTTGATATTCATAGTCAGTGTCTCTCATATAGTTGATTTGGATTTATCCAAGTTATCTATCGTCTTACAAAGGCTAGTCAGATCCTATACCAAGGACCTACAAGTGGTATCAGAGCCTTTAGAGGGACTCTGAGAAAGAAGAATTACTAGATCATAAACAAACACACACCTACAATTCGACACAACCTTTCTCAACCTGCTAATGAAGATCCTCACAACATCTTAGTGATGGAGAATCAAACCATGAAGATGCATCAGACACTGGTGTTGCACCTAAACAACAACAACAGGTGATTCCTCAAACAACTGCTATCTCAAATATCAAACTCCCAATTCTAAAGAAGGAGGAGTATGATATATGGGCTATGGAGATGGAGCATTACCTTGAGTACATTGATAATGAAGTATGGAAGGTAATTCTGAAATGGAAACTCCAAGAAGAGAATTTCAACTGGAAAGATGGTATTGTTCGAGTACTTTCACCAGTTACTGGCTGCAGAAATTCAAGCAGTTGAAAAAGAGAGGAAAGCTAAGAATATCTTGCTGATAGGCCAAATCCAAAAGGAACAATATGAGAAGATTTCATGGAATTGATGATGCAAAAACGAGATAAGAAGCCATTAGAACTAGGTTTTGTGGTAATGCTAATTCAAAGAAAAATGCAGAAGGCTGTTTTCAAACAACAGTTTAAGCAAATGCCAATTCAGAAGGGTTTAGAAAAGGGATATGACAGATTTCATACAGCTTACTTCATCATTGGAAGCTCATGGTTGCTGAAGTATAACGGAAGATGCCAAATCATCAATTTTTCTCAGAAGATCTTTGCCCCCAGCATGGTCCAATCTGCAAATGGACAAAAAGAACTAATCCAGAGAATTGACTTTTATCTTATGATGATTTGTACAATAACCTTTAAGTTTTTGAGCAAGAAATTCAAAGGTGCTTCAAAAACATCTCAAGTGCTCAAAAAATTGCTTTTTGTTTCACAAAGCAAAAGTAGCACTAATCAGGTTAAGTCTGGTTTTCTGGTGCTACAGTTTCTTGCACTCATTCTACTGTCTCAAACCCATATTCCTAGAAAAAGAAGTTCTGCTGGTTTTTGGCTGATGAAGCAATCCTATTCCCTCTTTGCCAAACAATCAGAGGACTGAGACTTACTTCATGAAGATCTGGAACAAATTGATGATGTAGACATTGAAGAGATGGATATTAATTGGCAAATAGCAATGATTGCTATTAGAATGAAGAAGTTCTATAAGAAAACAGGAAGGAGAGTTCGCGTGGATGGAAAAACACCTGTTGGCTTTGACAAAAAGAAGCTTGAAATGTATCCTTGTTCACAACACGTGTCACTTTGGCTAGGAATGAACAGCAAAGTGGACACTAGATGGGAAAGAAGAAGAGAGACTCAATTTATCAACATCAAGAAGCTGGGAAGCAAGAGAAGAATCAGATGGGTTTGCTGACAATGGATGATGGGATTGTCAATTGGGGAGAACATACTAAGCTGACGTAAACAAAATCATGGCACTTATGCTATCAATGCTCAAGCAAATGAAGGTAACTTTTGTGTTCTAAAACTTGCATTGATTCATACAATACTCTTAAAAAACACTATGAGATGAACAAATGAATCATTAGGGTGATCAAGAAGCACACATACTTGCATAAGTCAAGAAGCTGTTAAGAAACTAAAGCTCAACTTTGTTATTTTCAAATAGCAACCTTTTCTCTAAATGAAAAGCTTACATTTTAGGCTAATGAAATATATTGAAAAAGATGAAAAGCTTAAAAGATATAGGAGAATAGGAATGAAAGCTGTCAAAGAAAGGAACAATTGCAGAAAACAGTAGATTCATGGAAAGATTCTTCAAGAAAACATTGGAGATTAATTTATTCTGGCATGAGTTCAAAAACATAAGTTTGGCTTAGGATTTTGAAATACATCAAACAATGAGTCTAAGTTTGGATGAAAAATTGAACTTTCTATGTTTTTAACATGTTCCAAAGGGATTCAAGAGAAGCTTCGTATCAGTAGATTTACAAAGACAATAATTTTAAAGGTGTTCCCACATCCCTTAAGTATAGATTATACACTCCCCTAAACCACAAGAGGAAATTGATGATTCTTTGTATGTTTATGGTAAAAAGGGTCCTCAAAAACCTGAAATTAGTGTGTCAGATGACAATTCTTCTGAGCATTCTACCTGTCAATCAAATGACAGTGAAGGATCTTGTGGAAATACCTCTGAGCACTCTTTTGAGACTAAATCAGAAAGTTTAAGTGAACCAAATGAGATGTCTAAGTCCAGGTTAGAAGTAACTAATGAAAAAGATGTGTCTGCTTCAAAATCAAAAGAAGTTAAACCTAGTAGTGTCTCACACATAAAAACTCCTAGGCAACCACTCAAAGATAAAGAGACACATAAAGTTAATAGGAAGAATTGGAATGATATGATGGAAAGAGAACTAGGGGAAGGTTACGCTTTTACAAAGAAGAAATGTTTTGTTTGTGGTAGTCTAAGTCATTTGATTAAAGATTGTGACTATTATGAAAAGAAAATGGCAAAGGAAGCTGAGGTTAAAAGGGTTGTTAATACTGGTAATGGGGTGGTAAAACTAGTATGGACTAATGCTAACAGGATTAATTATGCTAATAAATTAGTTCCTTGATCAGTACAACTTAATACTGGTAGGACAAATATTAATTCTGTTAGGCCTAATGTTAATTCTGTTAGGCCTAAAGTTAATGTTGTTAGTCCTAAAGTATAATACTGATAGGACCTAGACTACAATAACTCACAAGACCTCAAACAGTAATGAGTCCCAAAAGGACCAACAGAGTTGATCCAACTAATCAAAGAGGGGATTTTTTCAAACTCATATTCCATTCTGTAAAAAGACCCATTTGCAAAAACTACAAGCACAAATGGCACATTCTAATGCTCGTAATGGGAAAGTTGGGGATCTGCTGTTAATGGGTGACCTCAGCAAGTTTATAATTGGAGGAACTCTAAAAAACCAAACTTACAATTATAGACATTGTGACCTGGGGCGGAGGGGGGCGCGAGGGGGGAGCGCTGATATGTTATTAGGAAGCGAGGGGGGGGGGTGGTGAGGAGTGGGGAGTGGTGGCAAATGGACCACAAGTGCATACCCTGCGGGGCAGTGATAGCGCTTATTGCTTTTAAGGAGGGGGTGGAGACAGTTTTACAATAGTCGTTGTAGGGGTGTAGAGTTCCGGAGGATGAAGTGTGAATAGTGATTAGAGACACTATGTTATATATTCTATCACTCTCTTTATTCTACACTGTGCATACCATGATCTATCTACGAGTGAGCACATCGCACACGTGAAGAAGTGCAGTGTGTGCACATTTGAGAGTGAGTAGTTATGACGAGATAACTTAGGACATCTCTGAGGACTCAGACCGCGCGGGTCCTATTGCAGCAACATGACATAGGTCAGTGAGCTCATCGACGGTAGGTAGGCACCACAATCTAGACGATTCGACTACGACTATTGCACAATAAGACAAAGGAGTAGTTTAAGATTCAATGGGAGGATCTCCCACCTCTTAGTGTCGCTGCTACTAGTTCTTGAACGTTTGTGGTTCTTTGAGTCCTCACTCATGGGAAGGAAAAAAGAGTTGGTAATTTAGATTTTTGATAGTGTGCTTTTATAAAAGGAATTAGGGCATTTTAACCTTTTTCTCAATATCACAAATTTGTGATAAGCAGCACAAGGTTCTTTTTACTGAAACTGAATGTCTTGTTGTGTCTTCTGACTTTAAGATGCCTGATGAAAATCAGATACTTTTAAAGGTCCCTAGACATCACAATATGTATAGTTTTGACATGAAGACACCTTCTCCTGCAAAAGGTTTTGCCTGTTTGATTGCTAAAGCCACATCTGATGAATCTAAATTATGGCATAGAAGGTTAGGTCATATCAATTTTAAAAATCTAAACAAACTTGTGAAGGGAAACCTTGTCAGAGGTCTACCTTCCAAGGTTTTCAAAAATGACCACACATGTGTTGCCTGCCATAAAGGCAAACAACACAGGGCCTCTTGCAAGGCCAAGTTAGAAAGATTGATCACTGTGCCACTACACACCTTGCATATGGATTTAGTTTGGTCCACTTCTTGAAAAGCATTAATCAAGAGGTTATTGCCTTGTAATCACTGATGATTGTACAATTTTAGTGGGTAATCTTTTTGCTTCTAAGGATGAAACTAAGTGGCATTCACAGACCTTATTAGGCAGATTAGAAAACCACTTAGTCAAGGGTTAAAAATCATTAGATCAGATTAATTGGCACGAATTTAAAAACAGAATATCTTGAATTTTGTGGAAACAAGGGAATAAAAAAAAAAGAGTATAGTAATGCCAGAACTCCATAACAAAATGGAGTTGCTGAAAGAATGAACAGAACCCTAATTGAGGCAGCTAGAACTATGCTAGCAGATTCTTTCTTACCAACCACTTATTGGGCAGAAGCATTGAGTAACTGCTTGCTATATTATTTAATAGGTAAGAGTGACAAACCTCAAAACAAAACTCATATGAGCTTTTTAGTTTGGCCACAAACCAATTATCGCTACATAAACCATTTGGGTGTCATGTTACCATAGATACTCTTAGTGTGCTTGGCAAGTTTGGATGGAAAATCTTATGAGGGATTCTTTATTTGGTGTTACTCACTAAATAACAAAGCCTATAGGGTTTATAATTTAGTAACCAAAAGAGTAGAAGTAAATCTGCATGTTAATTTTCTTGAAGATAAACCCAATGTCAAAGGAGTAGGATATAGATGGATGTTTGATATTGACTATCTTACTGATTCTATGAACTATATTCCTGTATCCTTGGAGAATCAAGCTAACCCACATGCAGGTGCTTCAGAAGTAACTAACAGTGCAGGTACTTCACAAACTCCAAAGTCTATTGCTTCTGAGGAAAAAGATGAGGAAGTAGAGCTTATTGTTGTGCCTTCAGCTGTAAAGATTCACTGAGAAAAAGGATGAATCAAGGACATCTTCCACAAATTCAAAGAAAGAGGAGACCTTGACAGAACCTCAAAAAGAGAAGAAGGATTCCTCTACTGACTCTTTAGAAGACAATCCTAAGATTCAAGCTTTTAGAAGAGAGTTGGAAGAAATTGCCCTAAAGCATTTAGGGACAGTCCCTGAAAACAACACTACCAGTACTCCTTTAGTTAATACTGTAGTCAGACAATTAATACTGGTAGGCTTGATCATGATGATTCATCTATGCCAGAGCTCAAAATCTTTCACAAGTTTGAGATAGGAATTTTTGATGAGGCATCTTATGATGAGGATGGTGGGTGGGGGGGGGGGGGGTGTGGTTTTTGGGTTTTTTGTGATTAACTGACTTCAACAAGTTTCCCCAGTACCCCCCCCCTTCCTACAGAAATTGAAGTCTGTCCTACTCCTACACTTCGAATTCATAGTATTCACCCAAAAAGTCAAATACTTGGTGATCCTAAGTCAGCTGTGCAAACTAGGAGCAAAGTGCAGAACAAATCAGGAGCTCATGCTCTTCTCGGTCATATTCACAAGCAGCAAAGAAACAATCATAAAGATCAACAGCATTGCTTGTTTGCATGTATTCTATTCTCAGGAGGAACCCTAAAAAATGTGCTGAAGCCTACATATGGACCAGTTGATTCAAGCCATGCAAGAAAAACTGTTACAGTTCAAGCTACAACAAGTATGGGTTCTTGTAGATCTACCTCATGGAATGAAGGTGATTGGCACCAAGTGGGTCTACAGAAATAAAGAATGAAAGAGGTGTGGTTGTTGAGAAAAAGCAAGATTAGTGGGCCCAACAGGGTACACTCAAGAAAAGGTTTTGACTATGGTATGAGTTTTTTGCTCCCTGTGGCAAGAATATAAGCTATCAGGTTGTTTTTGGCCTTTGCCTCTTTTATGGGGTTCATAGTATACCAAATGGATGTTAAAAGTGCTTTTCTGTATGGCACTATAGATGAAGATGTTTATGTCCTCTAACCTCCTGTTTTTGTTTGATCCTGATCATTCCTACAAAAGGTTTACAAGGTTGTCCTATAGCTTTGTATGGACTGCACCAAGCTCCTAGAGCCTTGGTATGCTATCTTTTATCAACATTCCTTGAGAAGCAATGAATACCAATAGGGGCCCAATTGACAAACATTAATTATTAAAAGAGACAAAAAGGAATCAGTTTGGTTCAGTGTATGTTGAAAGATATCATTATTGGTTCTACCAACAAGTCTTGGGTGTAGAAAGTTTGAAGCCTTGATGAAAAGCAGATTTCAGATGAGTTCCATGGGTGAACTCACATTTTTCTTAGGTCTACAAGTCAAACAGAACAAGGGAGGAATCTTCATCTCTCAAGACAAGTATGTAGCTGAGATACTCAAGAAATTTGATCTTGTGAATGTGAAAGCTGCAATAACACCCATGGAGACAAAGGTGCCTCTGACAAAGGATGAGGAATATTTTGATGTAGATGTACACTTGTACAGATCCATGATAGGTTCCCTTATGTACTTAACCTCTAGACCTGATATTATGTATGCAGTATGTGTTTGTTCACGTTTTCAGGTAACTCCAAAGACTTCTCATCTCAATGCTGTCAAGAGGATCTTCAAGTATCTCAAGGGCAAACCAAACTTGGGCTTATGGTATCCTAGGGAATCACCCTTTGACTTGGAAGCATTCTCTGATAGTGACTATGGTGGATCCAACCTTGACAGGAAATCCACAACAGGTGGTTGTCAATTTCTTGGACAAAGACTTATCTCATGGCAATGTAAGAAACAGACAATTGTGGCCACTTCAACAACTAAAGCTAAATATGTAGCTGCTGCAAATTGCTGTGGGCAAGTATTGTGGGTTCAAAATCAATTGCTGGACTATGGTTTCAATTTCATGAAAACCAAAATCCACATTGATAATGAAAGCACAATCTGCATTGTGAAGAACCCCGTATATCACTCAAAGACAAAGCACATCGAGATTCGTCACCACTTCATAAGAGATTGTTATGAGAAGAAGCTCATAAGTGTGGAGAAAATTCACACAGACTTAAATGTAGCTGACTTGTTAACCAAACCGTTTGATGGACCACGGTTCAATTACTTGGTGGTTAGCATTGGTATGATCAACCCATAGCAACATTTAAGGGGAGGCTTAGTTGTATAGTTTGTTTAATTCTGGTAGCTAAGTTATCATTAATTCTGTAGCTAAGTTATCATTAATACTGTTAGTTAAGTTTCTATTAATACTGGTAGTTATGTCCTATTAATACTGGTAGTTAAGTAGAGTTAATTCGGGTAGTTAGTTTTTATTAATTCTGTCTATACAATTTCTTGCAATATGTTTTTCTTTGTTTTAGACTAATCTTTGCAGGCATAGCATGGATGTGCAGATGAAAGGCAGGAGTAATAAGATTTTAGCTTTTGTAAATTCTTAGTACATACTTAATTCTGGTTGAAAACGAATTAATTCGGGTTGACTCTCAATTAATTCTGTTTGACCAAAATTAAGTCTGGTAGTGTAATTGTTAATACTGGTAGGTTATTGTTAATGTTGGTTGCGGGAAATTTGACTTTCTTCTGTTTTATGACTGTTTAAATGTTACTGTTAGAGATTTTTACGGCGCAATAGTCGTACAACAGAGAAGCTATATATATATAAAGTTTGATTTCTCTTTCATACTTTTCTTTTTATTGCTATCTCCTTTTTTTTGCAAAGTAAAAATTTCCTTTATAACGAAAATAGTCAAGAGTTCTGTTACCAGCATCTACAATTTCATTCGCATCAAAACCCAAGTACTTAATACGGTTGTCCAATGGCTCAATTAAAGTATTGTGACAAACACAATCAAGTGGGGTTTTTGCGCAAGCCTAACGAGAGTGCAGGGTTTGCTGAGATAGTGGATTTTCTTCGAGGTTCAAACCTCAGGTATGCCTTAACTGCTAATCCAACTATCTATGACTCTCTTGTAAAACAATTTTGGCAGAGTGCTATCGCCAATACTAAAGCTGATGGGTCTCTAGAAATTAATGCAACCATTGATACCGTAAGGTACACCATCTCTGAGGCGTCAATTAGGGAATCACTTCAATTAGAAGACGCCACAGGAATAACAATGTTGCCAAATGATGACCTTTTTGAGGGAATGGGGCAAATAGGGTATCCTACTGATGGAACCTTTACCTTTTGGAAAAGAATTTTTCACACCCCAAAGGAGGTGGATAACTTGGTTCCACCATCTTTTTTCACTGATTATAAGCCTCTAAATGTGGTGAGATGGGATCAATTGAGCAATGTATTGCTATGGCTTTCGGTCTGTCTATCCACTGGTAGAGTTTATAATTTTTCAAAACTCATTTTTGATGGTATGGTGGCAAATTTGAAAAGCAAGACAAAGTTTTTGATGTATCCTCGTTTTCTGCAAATGATTTTGAATATTCAAACAGAAAACAAACACCTTTATCTAGCTGTGAGCCTGACCAAAAAGATCTTTGGGAATATGAAAAGGGGTTTTCGAGGGGCACCAAGACCTTTATTGCCTTCTATGTTACTTGTTGCTACTAACCCAAATGCAGGACAAGAACATGATGCTGTGGCTCCATCCCAACCATCATCATCAACACCCCCAGTACCATCCACATCATCTCCTCCAGTCATTACTACACCTACACCACCACCTATCCATACACCTACACCAACACCAATACCTACACCTACACCTATTCCTGAAACTGAACCTGAACCATTTGAGCACATCTTTGAGGAGCCATCTCCTGTCCACCAACCCTCCTCACCCCCACAAGAACAGGCTCCAAGCCAAATGTCTATGGATGACTTACTTCAAGTAGTTCCTAACTTGATATCAAGAATTGACAGCCTGGAAACGGATCTCAAACAAACCAAGCTGACCATGGGAAATGCTATTGTGAAGTTAGTCAAGAAAGTGAAGAAGTTGGAAGGGTTTTTGAAAAGGAGAAATATGGTTTTGACAGATTCAGAGGAAGAAGAACCTGAGGCTCAAGGGAGGAAAAGTCAAGATGATCCTCAAGATTCTTCAGTACAAGGATTGGTTACTCCTTCTACAACAAAGGTAAAAGCTTCAGGGGAGGAACAAGAGGAAGACATAAGTCCAAACACTCTTGAAGCAGCCAAAACTCTCTCCAAGGTTGCCTCTTTAAAGCCAAGGTCTATTGACAAGGGAAGGAGATACAAGAGAAGAAAAGAGGCTAAGGGAAAGAAGGTAGTTTCAAGCTTGGATTTTCAAGAAGAAGTTGATACTGGTGCTGAACAAGTTAATACTGCTGAAGGAGTTAGTACTGGTAGTACTAAACTTAGTACTGGCAGTGAACAAGTTAGTACTGTTGGTGATAAAAAGTCTACTTCTTCTCCTGATAAATGCCAAAGAGAAGGAAAAGCCCCTATGATCAGTGAAGAAACTCCTAAGAAGTCAAAAGAACAAATTCTTCAAGAGGAAGCTAGTCTTGCTGAAGCAATTAGATTAGATACATTGCAAAAAGAAGAGGTGGCTAAACAGGTACATTTGGATTCTCTCCTAGCACAAAGGATTGCAGAAGAAGAAGAATTGAATGAGCAACAGAAGAAAAGAAAAGCTCAAGTTCAGTTTGAAGCTCAGCATTACACAAATGAAGACTGGGATTTGATTAGAGCAAAGATTGAAGCTAATGCAGAGTTGTCAAAAAGCATGCTAGGAAGTGAATTACAAGGAGAAGAGTTTGCAAAGAAAATAGTTGATCTTGTCAATCAAAGGAAGAAATATTTTGCAGAAGAAAGAGCTAGAGCTAAAAGAAACAAGGGACATGGAAGTTATCTCAGCTGAAGAATTTGAGTTTTGAAGAAGTCAAGAAGGAATTTGACAAGCTTGTGAAACAGGTTGAGTCCTTTGCACCAATAAATTTTGAAGCCACTAAAGCTAGTTTGAAAAGATTTGGTGAAGAGCTTCAGACAAAGACTCCAAAAAGAATGAAAGATGATAAAGATGTTGAAGCAAAGGATGATGAGCCAACCAAGAAGCCTGGAAAAAGAAGAAAACAGATAGCAAGGAAAGGATTGCATACAAGTATTGATAAGGATGACTCTGAAGGTTCAGATGAAGATAGTGAACAAGATGATTCTGTCACAGGTACTAAAACTCCAATTAATCCTGTTCCTGTAGCTATGAAAACACCTAGTATAGCCACATATAAGATCATCAAGCAAGGAGAAAAAGGATGTTAGGATTAAGAAAAAGACTCGGTTACCCCATGCTTTCTTATATTTAGCATAACTCATAGTTTTTATTAGTTATTGTATGATTTATGGTGTGGGTCGGGTCTTTACCCACTGTAAGCCCACACCATAGCCCGTTTTATGGGGCATTTTTGTAAGAACTATTTAAACCCTCTCCACACATAAAGAGGGTGTTGGAAGAAATCATTTGACACACACTCTTTAGTATGTTTTACATATTCTCTCCATCCATCTCTCTCTCTCTAACTCTCTATAGTTTATATTGTGTGAAATATTGGGATCCTTAAATTGGCATCAGAGCCACATGTGGATTCGTGGTTGATTCGTGTGGTTCAACAAGATCAAATTCGTGGGTCAAAAAAGAAGTCAAAAGAAAAAAATCAAACCCGAATACTCCAGAGTAAATGGCTAACTGGTAAAGAGACATCAAATCCATTTAAAATTTTCAATGATTCACCTCTCACAGGAGTTAACACACCTGGAAGTGATGAGAATAGACTGAAACTATATGATTTTGATGACAATATTGTTCCAATGTTTGCTGATATGACTGATTGCTAAGAAATTTGAAGAATAGTTGCTGCAAAGATTAAAAAGAAATCATCACCTACTTGTCATAATGACTCACCTCCACCACCTCCAAGAAACACTCCTCACTCTATCTCTCTACCTATGAACTATCCACAAAGAGATTGAATTATTAATCAACTCCATATTATCTCCACACTCATCGATTCTCAAATTCCTACACCACCCTCCTCACCCCTCTCATTGGTTCAACCTCCTACTCATGCTCAAGTAGGATGTCATGCTAGCTTTTGTCATTGTTGTAGGTACTCTACCAATCACTTCCACTCATTAAGAAATGAAATTAATTTCATTCAATTCCTTGTCATCTGTCTTATACCCTAATCATAAGCCAATCACCACAATGATCAACCTTCCTCGTCATTTTCACTCTTCAATTAATCACTCTCATGATTAATTTGTTCAAATAATTGTCTCCTACCTTTTGGGTGCCTCGTCTCATGAAGTCAAAAATCATCTACTAGTTATGTTATGATTATCTTGTGTTGTATCGTCATATATTGTCTTACATGGCTATGTAAAATCTTTTTAGAATTTGAATGAACTTTATTTATGAAGTATGGATTATAATGTTGAGATATTTGTCATGCTATGTTGGTTTGCACTTGTATTTCTAACCTTGTTATGTGGCAAACAAACTATCATAAGATCGATCCTTTAATGCCCCGAACAAAGGGGAGCATACATCCAATTTTATACTAAATGAGTTTATGTTTTGTCGTCATCAAAAAGGGGGAGATTGTTAATACAAATAATGTCTAAAAATGTTATTTATATTTTTTGACCTCTCAATGTTTTGATAATAACAAAATGTGAAAACGTTTACGATAAAATTAAACGTTTATAAATTACTAATCGTAAAAACCCATTTCTAAGATTAATCACTTAAGGTATGGATAAACAAATCATTAAACATGATTAGTGATCAAGAAAATAATTTTTGTCCTAAACCTTACATTTTTACAAAAGTGTTTTTTTACAAAAATATAAACACAAAATAATTATTTATAAAAGAAATGTTTTATTAAATTAATTAATTTGAAATCAGATTTTCCCCCCTAAATGGAAGGTTTTAAAACAGATAACATCTTCCCCACAAAAAGACAAAAAGGGGGAGTGTTAGTCTAGGCGGGCCACACCTTATAGGCTTTGGGGCCCCATTATAATATTTAAGGACCGCCGGTGAACGCGGCAGTACAACGACTCTTTTTATGAGTGCTTTTAAATATCTGGGCCACCCCATCTGTAAAATAGAACGTTCTTGCCTCGAATTTTTCGATTGTTTTTCTCATCTTCCTTTCTTTCTAAAACACATATCTTGATCACTAACATATCTTGATCTTTTTTTCAAGTGATTAATTCTTTCTTCCTCCCTTCTTCTTCTAATTAAGTGCAAGAGAAGCACAATCGTATTCTTCTACATACAATTTGTTATCAAGTGATCTCTCTCTTCCTCCTCAAGATCACATATCTTTATTACATTTACTTTATGTTGTTGGGTAAATTGGATTGAGCGTAGATCCAATAGCATAAATTGTGTATTGGTGTTATTTGGATTGTGTGTCAATCCAAGGGTATATATCTTGTGAGTGTATAAAGACTTTGTGAAGTCGTAGATTGGTTCTTGCTAAGATTAGGACTCGACATCTAGCTTAGTGTCAGAAAAGAAAGTAAGCGACATGTAAACGATTTTCTCCGCCTAAAGGCAGCTTGTTGACATAGTGAAATCTCGAGTGGAGTAGGAACGAAGAGGTGCTTCGTTGCCGAACCACTATAAATCTTGGTGTCTTGGTTTGATCGTTTCTTTCTCTATCTCTTTAGTGTTATTGTTTACTTAGTTCATTATATTAGATATTTTAGTTGTGATTCATATTGTTGATTGATTGACATACAACTCGAATCTAACAATTTTCTAAGCAAAGTTTTAAAATGACAAATTAACCAGTAAACTATTCAACCCCCCTTCTAGTTTCCTACAGTTTCCTTACCTTGCATACTAATTAGGAAGTCACAAATGGTCTAGGGTTTGAATGGTTTTTAACCATTCTTTAACCTTTTCTGGCGATAAAATATAAAATCTTTAAGTTTTGAAAACACGTTGAATCGTCAATAATTAAAAGGTAACACTATTTATACATTAGATGTATAGAAAATAAGTGATACCATAATAAATAACTTAATTGAGTAAAGTTTTTTATTAAAATCTATGATATGAAGATGTATGCATGCTTCTTCGTACATATTTGTCACGACAAATATCATACCCTTTTTAAATAAGCTATTGTCATCCAATTTGTAAGAACACTTGCAGATGCTTTTTGGTATGTGTGAGATATGTTGGAGATGTAATCCCCAAGTTGTTATACACTTTGTTCATGAGGACGTTAGAATGTTACATAATCTACAGTTCTTGATTGGTACGTTAATCGGTTTAGTGGTGAGACCTTAAACTTGATCATATATTATGGTCTGGAAAACATGCTTACTAGTATATTATTGTAATAAAGTAAGTCCCATAAGGTTCTAGGAATTACACTGGTGGCAATTATTAATCGTCAATTACTTTTTGAATACACCATTGCTAGCAGATCAACTGATGTGATGGTGTATGTCATTTAGGATCTAGCCTTTAGGATAAAATTAAACTATTTAATTGTTAAAAAGGGTAGTTAATTTTTCTCTAAGGAATATTATCGAAATGAATCCTAAAAAATGAATTTTGCGATTATAATGATTGTATTAATGCAAAGATAAAAACCGTTAAACAATGTTTGTTTCTTTCTTGAAGAAGTCAACCGGAGGACTCACTTTCCTTGTTAAGGATACAGGGAGGATCATTCTATCATTCTTTCTTCTCTGGTAAAGTTATAATAGGAACGTAGGAATTGTCCTAATGTAATCAAACTCATAGCAACTTAAAATGTTAGAGATTGCATGACTTATATTTTCATTATAGTTTCATCACCCTCATTTCAGTGGTGATACGCTTGAAAACATATAAGACATTTGGATAACTAGAGAACATGTTCTTAAAGCTATCAAATGATAACATCTTAATGTAAGATGTTTATGAGTTCTTGATTAGAAATTACTATTTACTACCGAAAAAAGTGATAAAGGAAAATAGAAAGATAATGTATCTAGTTGTTTGTATAATCAAAATTAAGGACAAAATTGCATGGCCTAATTTTTAAGTTAATAAATTGCATTGATGGATAGTTAACTTGTTACATAGCTAGAAAATTTTTGAAATCCAAGTACATTGCTAGTAATTAAGATTTCACAAAAAGTTGGAAAATAAATAGACCACTATTGTTTTCACTGGTTATGTAACACTTACAATGTTGTCAAACTCAGTGGGAGCATCGTGATTTATTTCTAAACAAGAATTAATGTAACAGTTGTATTTTCTTGGGAGCTTCAAAGGTTTATTACTCTTGTTAGTAACCAGATTATTTCTCGCTTGTCTTTGAAGATAATGCAATGATTTTTAATCTATTGACACTAATGTTTTTAAAGATAGTCGTGCACTATTTCTTATTAAACAAAGTGGTTCAATATCTACTTGTAACTCTAATATCTGTGACACTATCATATTGTCCATATAAACAAACCAATGTTGTGTTGTTTAACTACATGTATGATGTTGTGCCATGCACACGTGGGAGAAATCTTTATTGTGTTTCTCTTGACCATAAGGTAAGAGAAAATATGTTAAGATATGAATTAAAGACTACTTCAGGTAAAATGTTTATGTGTTTTTTAGATTGTCCAAAATAATGAAGTAATCTTGATTTAAAGACTACTTCGAGTAAAAGGTTTATGTGCTCTTGGAATGTCCCAAATAATGAAGTAATCTTGTTTAACTTGGAATTACTATTAAAGTTAAGAGTTGATGTTCACAGTTACTTTAGTTAAATATGTTTATGTTTAATGTAAATTAATAAACATGAAGTCCTTTAATAGTTGAAAGACTTATAACATAAAGTAAGTTATATCTTCTGGCTATGACATGAACAAAAGTCCTTGATTGTACAAACGGCAAAAGATGTTAGTTAAACATGGGTTAGAAGTTCTTGAA
This sequence comes from Tanacetum coccineum, assembly GCA_026074375.1. Taxonomy (NCBI): domain Eukaryota; kingdom Viridiplantae; phylum Streptophyta; class Magnoliopsida; order Asterales; family Asteraceae; genus Tanacetum; species Tanacetum coccineum. Next base: position 2,385 of record BQNB010078823.1, on the reverse strand, counting down.
CTTGTTTAAAGCCATACTAACTTATTGCATGCAAACAGGTTTTTAAATAATTTATATCTCAATTTGCGTTTGACACAATTGATAATAGTACGTGTCTACTAAAGAGTATAAAGTTATTAAAAGATTGTGATAAAAGTCTCACAATTAAAAATTACTCATAGAATACACAATATTCTGGTATGTCTAGAGTTTTGAATCAAATTCTTTGAAAATTATTTGATTTTTGATAACTTAATATCTTTACCTCCAAAATTTGGTTAAGGTCTTGAAATTGAGTACTGTTAAGTTTATACTCACATAAGACTCCAACCTAGAAGGTTAAATAAGACACCATCATAATTATGAAATATGATGACTCCCTTTTAAGTCTTAAAATTAAAGTTCTTAATTTGTTAAAAGTCTTATAACGAATGACATTAACAAACTAAACTCAGGAACTGTCAATGTATCTTGTAATTGCTACTCTACATGATAAGTAATTATAGAAGAGTCTTTAATTACAAAAAGCAAGTGAGAGTGTTTTTAGATCTTAAAGAGATAAAAATACAAAATACATAACATTCTTAAACACACTAGTAAATATCATATCGAGGCTTTACATGTAAATGTTAAACCTCATAATGATATAATTCTCGTTCATAGATCCGCAAGGATACCTCAAATACTTGATTGATAAATGTTATATATCAATATTGAGGAATATGAGTCACAGGATCATGGTGAACCTGTTAAAGATGCATTATTGAATTTTGAGTTTGGTATCATGATGAAACCATTAATATGCATTGTTGAATTTGAATTTGATAAATGACTCAAACTATGAATGTTAAGATGCTATCCACAAAGGTAATCTATTTTGGAACTTGATTGATCTTTAACTAAACAGTTATACTGTGAAGTAAAAATGAGTTCCTTCAAAGAGAAGAAAATTGAGCTTTCATCATGTATTTATCTTTGTCGATTGAGCATGAGGTCTTGAATCTTGACTCAGCTAGAATGAGGTTGTAACGCTGTCACTTATACCTGAAAATTGATGTCAGTGATAAACAGCAGATATTGACGAATATGGCTTTGTCATTCGTCTTAAGTTCGGTTACATTAATCTCTGGTTCCGTGAGGACCGTTTTACAGTATAAATACTGTACCTGTGATCAGGTAGATTCAACTTAAAAGAATCTCCTTGACAGGGTTTCCAGCTCGAAGTGTTAGATCCTCTAACGCTATTGCATTAGATTCACCGTACTTGCTTGTTCTCATTACCGGAACGTCTCAAAGCAGACATCACGGTAAGAGTGAATCAGATAGTTACTATCTTTCTGATTGAGTCGTCAATTCATACACTAGACCAAAATCGATATCCAATTGACACAAGCTTGATTCATGTAGAATCTCACAAGTCACCTACCGCAGAGCTGTTTGATGTTGACTCTGGAAGGATTTCCATTCATCACTGTGAATACTAAAGAGTATCACATGAATGTTCTGGCAATTATCACAGGGATAATGCGTAGGACTCTTTGATACCAAATGTTGTATAATGATGTACGACATTTGTATATATATATAGGAATTTGTGTCCTAGTGAGATTTTTGATAGATCTCCACTCTATAAGTGCACTTTTGTTATTTGGTGATCGGAGGCTGGAGCGGACTGCCACCTTTTCAATATCAATGATCTCGGAATAAGAAAGCCGATAGAAGCGTGTTGATCTCCGTGAGAAATGAAACAAACTTCTTTTGAGAGAAGTCTGTGTAGCTGGGATGGGTTGTGCTTTGCATCACTGGGTCCATGATGACTTGTCTTTAATATCAGAATCATCTTTGTGATTACCGATAGATTATGCATTGACCCGGTTTCTGCCTAAAGTTGTGTGGAGGGCTTCTTTGTAACACCCTCATTTTTACATATAGCAGCAGAAGCTAATCTGGGGTATTACTTCAAGGTACAACAGTCATAATCATAGAAAACGAATCAAAAAGAGTCGTTTTTGAAAATAAGTTATCATTCATTATTTCTTCAGAGTTTTTACAAACGAGAGGTTCCCAAAATCTATACAATAAAGTTTAAATGATAACGGTTTTTCCATCTTCATGTCCTCGCCACTCCGTGCCATTAGTTACCTGAGATAAAACATGCTAAAAAGTCAACACAAAGGTTGAGTGAATCCATAGGTTTAAGTAATATAATTTGAATGCAAGTGCGATATTTGGGTTACGTTGATATACACCCGGTATTGAAAACATATTTATTATTTCCATTAGCTCATGAATCCGAAGCCTTAGGGTATGGTGATACGTTATAAACCCTGCGGGTACCTTTACCAAAATACCAGCGTGATTTCTAATGATGTGCAATTGGTTACACGTAACTGGGTACACCAACGG